>CAUYQV010139993.1:0-43805 GCA_963574575.1 Galagoides demidoff | reverse complement strand
ACTATGTTCAAAGTGGTCTAAAGATAGGAACAGACGTTTTTCAAAAAATATATCCATGTACAAATGGCCAACAGATACAGGAAAAAATGCTCACTATCAAATACAAATCAAAACCACAATGAGGCATCACCTTATCCCTTTCAGAATGGCCAGTTTTAAAAAGTCATAAAACCACAGACATTGGCAGAGATGCAATGAAAAAGGAACACTATCAGTAAGAATATAAATCAGCACAACCTCTATAAAAACGTTTGTAGACTTCTCAGAAATTATTGTAGATTATAGAACATTTGATCCAGCAATCCCACTACTGGGGATCTATCTGAAGTTAAAGTCACTACTTAAAAAAGACACTGGGCCTGTTGTTTATTGCAACATAATTCACAAATGTGAAGATATGGAACCAATATAAGTGTCCACCAACTGGTTAGTAGATAAAGAAAATGAGGTGTGCATACACCCTGTAATCAGAAAAAATGAAATAATGTGATTTTCAGCTTAACTTGGATGGTACTAGAGGCCATTATTCTAAACGAAGTAACCCAGGAATAACAAAACCAAATATAGTATGCTCTCTTATACATATTTAAGTGGGAATTAAGCAGAGGGTATGCATGGTCCTACAGAGTGACTTAATAAACACTGGAGACTCAAATGTGGGAGGATAAGAGGTACAGTGTGAAATATTACCTATTGAATACAATGCACAGTTCTCAGGTGACAAGTATATTAAGTCTATATTTCTCCACTATACAATTCATCCATGTAACAACAAACCACTTTTACCCTCTAAATCTATTTAAATAAAATGAATAAAAACAATTTATTAAACTTCTAAAATTTGCAGTTTTGGAGTGGGATACAAAGACTGGACGTTTTTTTAAACTACAAAGTGGAAAATTTCCAAAACTAAAGTCTTTCTTGTATTCTTTATTAAATCATAACTGTGTATATTAATGCATTTATGGGGTACAATATGCTTATTTTTTTTAAACCTGATGAGAAATTTATTTATTTTTTTAATGTTTTTTTAAATTACATGATAGCTGTGTACATTAATGCAAACATGGGGTACAGTGTCGTGTTTTCATATACAACTTGAAATATTTTCATCAAACTGGTTAACATAGACTTTGTGTCATTTACTTAATTATTGTTAAAACATTTATACTCTAGTTCTAGAAAAATTCACTTGTACCCTTGTTAGACAGACCATATAGGTGATCTTTCCAACAACCCTAGGAAGTTTCTTTGGTAATGGACTTCAAGAGTAATAACAACAAATTTATTTCCAGCTCTTTTATTCAATTATTCACATAGGTAGAAAAAAAATGTTGAATTTTAAAACCCAGCACCCAAACTATAAATATTATTTATGTATAGTAACCCCTTGGAAAGATAGGGTAATTTTTTTTTTGTAATTTTGTGATAAGGTTATGAGCGTTTTGAGTAATGACTTTTATTGGAATGAAAATGTCTAGAAATGTGAGACCAAAGAGCAAGTCATCTTGAAGATTGGATTCACATTGGAAAGATTTGTATAAGGTTTGCCTAAGCAAATGTAGTCATATAGATCATCTGTAGGTACCCTGAGTTAAACAATTTTAAGTAAAGAAATGAAAACTAAAAAGGTGTGATATTTCACAATACAGGATTCACTCATCTTTTCCAAAAACAGCTGCCTTGATAGAAAGAGGCAGCGGCCTACAGAGACTGGGGCAAGTCATCACTTTTAGAATTTCATCATGTGTGGTTGAGGCACTCCTGTCTAGAATGTAGAATACTTACTGAACTGCTGATGGACAATATACCATGCTATGTGCTCAAAAGTATTCAGGATAGACTATTGAAGAAGAGACCCTTGTTACCTATAGAATCACCTTGAAGTTAAGATTTTCAACCTCACAACCTTAGCTTATGCTGAAGTAGGAATACTTTTTCTAATTTCATTCTTTTGCTTGTGGAAATCAAGTTTTTCAGCACCATTTATTGAAGAGATTGTTACTCTCTATTGTTTGTTCTTTGCATTGTTGTTGGAAATCAATTGACTATAAACATGTGGGTCTATTGCTGGGCTCTCTACTCCTTGGTCAGTATGCCTGTTTTCATACAGGTATCATGCTGTTTTGATACTATAGCTTCATATTAAATTTTGAAGTCAAGTAGTTTGAAACATTCAGATTTTTGTTTGTTTTTTGTTCAACATTGCTTTAGCTACTTGAGGTCTTTTGTCTTTTCATACAAATTTTAGCTTATTTCTCTTTGACTAAAGAATGGTAATGGAACTGTGTTAGGAATTGCCCTGAATCTCTATATCATTTTAGGTAATAGGGACATTTTATCAACATTAAATTCTTTCAACCCATAAAAAAGAATATTTTTCCATGCATTTGTGTCATCTACAATTTCTTTCATAAGTACTTATATTAATACTCTTTAGTAAACAGATGTGGGCTAAGCTTTTCTTCTTTTAGAGCATGGGGAATGGGACTGACTTTTACATTTCTTTTTAAGATTGTTCTTTGTTAGGGTAGAAGGTATGTTACTGATTTTTGTGTATTCATTTTTTACCCTGTAACTTTCATGAATTTGTTGAAAAAAATCAACTCAAAATGTATTAAAGATTTAAACTTAAGAACTGAAACTATAGTAGGCTACATGGTATTGTTCTGAGCAAATAGTTCTTAAATATAGGCAATAAAATAAAATATAGGCAATAAAAGCACAAATAAACAATTGAGATTGCATCCAACAATAAAGCTTCCACCCAGCACAGGACACAATAAAGAAAAGTGAAAACATACAAATTGGGAACAAGTATTTACAAATCATACATCTGATAACATCTATGAATACATAAAAATTATCAACAAGTAAATGAAAAAATGTTCATCATCATTAATGATTGGAGAAATTAAAATTAAAACCACAATGAGATACAATCTCATATCTATTAGAGTGCCTATTATCAAAAAGGCAAAAGATAAGCACTGGCCAAACTCTGGAAAAGAAAAAACACTTGGGTAATGTTGGCAGGAAAGAAAGTTAATATAACCAATATGAAAAATAATATAAAGATTTATTAGACAATTACAAGTAGAATGATCCAGCAATCCCCCTTTAATCCAACGTCATCGCACTGACGTTGGTATGCAACGTCAAGAGACATACCCATATGCAAGAGAAATACCCATAGTCTTCTGTTCACTGAAGCGTTTTCAATGACACTCAAGACAAAAAGCCATCTGAGTATTCATCCTTAGGCAATTGAATTAAAATATGGTATGTGTATAAACTGAATAGTAGTCAGCCTAAAAGAGGGGGCAACATGAACATGAACTTAGGAGGACATTATCCTAAGTGAATCCAGGAACAAAAAGACAAATACTGTGTAATCTTTCTCATATGAGATATCTGAGAAAAGTTGAGCTTACAGAGGTAGAGGGCAGAATGATGCTTACTAGAGCCTGGGCAAAGCTGGCAGCTGGGAAAATGGGAGATGTAAGAGTGTGCAAAGGGTCGGCTAGACAAAAGTAATAAGCTTTATTGATCTAATGCATATAATGGCAACTATAAGAAATATTGCTTTATATATTTCAAAACCACTGTAAGAGTAGATTTCCAATGTTTTTATCTCAAAAAATGATAACTATGTATGGTAGTGGTTTTGTTAATTTGCCCAGGATAACAATTCTACATTGCAAAAATATTTCAAAATACCATATTTTATCCTATAAATATATGCAACTATTATGTCAATAAAAAATAAAATAGAAAATGAATTCTATTTCCTAGAACTTATCCCTCTGCCAAGCAACATCATAAAAATGGGCTTCCTGGTTTGCAACTACTGTATGGCCTCTTCAGGCTCAAATTATCAATAACTAGAAAGATTATTATTTCCATAAACGAAAGGAGTTATGTATTGTTTTGGGTATTCATCCTGGATCGTCATGTGGATCTAGGGTTTTTAAATACAAAATATGCCAAAGTTAATAATGTCTGGACCCCAGGGTTTTCCCTGGGGTCATCACTTGGTATGTCTTATTTTGAGAAAAACTGTGAAAGGGAAGTTACCATTATCACAATTTAGTAAATGCAAGACCACTTAGGGTTGAAAGTCTTGGTCAATATATCATCAAGTGACTGGTAAAGACAATGAGTTACTAGAATACATTATAGAGACAGGAGATGGTAAATACTAGATACAGTCTCAGAACTAGTTGGGGTCAAAAATCAACAGCTCAAAAACCTGTCCCTTTTTATTTCCTTCCGTTTTTGTTACTTTACTTGTTTGTTCTGTTACTCCTATCCTGGGATTACCTCTCACAAAAGATAATCA
This sequence comes from Galagoides demidoff, assembly GCA_963574575.1. NCBI lineage: Eukaryota > Metazoa > Chordata > Mammalia > Primates > Galagidae > Galagoides > Galagoides demidoff. Next base: position 39,463 of record CAUYQV010139993.1, on the reverse strand, counting down.
ACACTGCTTTGCTTCAATTTCCATATTCTAAGTAACCAAAGCAAAAACATTCACTAAGAACAGAGCGGTATAATAGAGCAGGGATAAGGTCATGATTGGTTATAAAAAATTAAATCCCATCTAGTTTAAACCCAATAGATGGGAGGCTGAGAAAAAAAGATTAACCTTTCAATATACTAATCAAATATCTTATTAAAAATAACATACCTATAATATGTATTCAAAACAATTTTTACATAATCAATTTCCTTATGAGATTATTTTCTCATTTAAAATATTTTTGGAGCTCAAGTTCTAAGAAATCAAATTCTAATTCAAAGCATAGGAATTCCCACAGAATAAATAGCACCTATTATGCAGTAACCAAATCAAAGAGTAATTAATATAGGACAAAGGAATCCCCTTTACAAAGAAGCCACTTGGAACAGGTAAGTGCCCTTTCAACTGTTGTTCATTTTATAATAGACTTCATCACACAGCCTCCAAAGATTTTTCTAAGGTCAAAAGAACTGACAGGATATGTGTGTATGTGTGAGTATTCTTTTCCCCTAGGCTTTTAAAAAGCCATTTAAACTCTTTGCCCACATGATCTCTAGAGATTATATATCCTGACTCAAGGGCTGACAAGAACTTTCAAGTCAAATTGTCTATTGTAACACTCTGTGAGCATCCACTTGGGCACATGAAATGTACAAGGTTTTAGGCAATTCTTAAATGTTTAGTGTTAATATTTTCTCATGAATTTAGAAGAGAAGGAGTCAGGAAGAGAAAAATAAATTATGGCTCATTAATTTTATGAATAAAATAAAAAAATCTTTCAAATAATGTGCAAAGTCCTAAACGGATAAATTTGCTTACTCTCTATAACGCTACCACATACATTGTTTCACCAATTTAGCGATATTTCCTGTAGCATCTTTTGCTTTTATTTCTACCATGGTGTAAATGTTGCTGTATTGCTCAACTTCCTATTCATTCTTTCAGTTAGCACATCTTGAATTAAAGCCTAGGACATTTGATACACTGAGCAGTGAGATCCCATTACTTGTATATGCTAGAAAACAAAGTAAGTTCATTTTTGTGTGTGTGGACTGTGCAACTCTATTCCCCAAAGACATGAAATAAGTAATAAAGACAACCAGCTATACCTCTTCCATAAAATTCTCCATTGCTGGATATGTTCCACAGGAATATTACTTATTTGAGAGGTTACTGTAAATTTATTTCTAAGCCTGAGAATAACTTTCATTAGTGTCGTGGGTATCTTTCCTAACAAGTTGTTCCTAACCCGGTCAACACTTTTTATTCTTGTTATTACTAATCCATAAAATCTCCTATTAACCTGTACTTACATAATTAGAGGTGTGTTCATTTTCATTACCTATATATTATAATTGGTCCCTCCACATTTTATTCTCTTATACTTGTAAAGTACATTTTGAGATTCATCTAGACTGAGTCATTTATGTTTCTTGTTTTCCTAAGTTGTCTAACTGATACTGCCTTACCTATCTATCACTAAAATAAAGAGCTGTGATAAATTATATATGAAATTTATTTTAGTTCTAAAATTAAATAATTCACTTTAAGATAACATTTATTTATTTATTTAAATATCAGATTAATATGAGAGTACAAATGATCTGGTTACATTGTTTGCGTTTGTTAGGTAAAGTTCAAGTTGTAGTTGAGCCCTTCACCCAGGGAGTGTGCTGTGTGCCCTTACAATGTGCCCATTAGGTGAGAGTTTACCAGTGCTCTTCTGTCCTGTGCTCTTTTTCCTTCTCCTCCCTCCCTCTCACTTGATTTTAAGATAAAGTTTAGATCATTCTAGGATTATTTAGGTCTTCTAATTCCAGTTTTCATTTTATCAATTCATATACTAAAAACACAGAATTAAGTTACTACCTATAAGAACATACTGGAATAGCATTGTTTGAAAAAATGATTTATTAACCTTTAGAAATTGGAATAAGTGAACACAGAATGTTATACATATGCATAAGATAATTTAAGGCAGTAACAAATTGAAGGATATTTATAAATGTCTAAATACTTATTTAGAAGTTTATCAAACTTTAAGAGCTGCAAAAGAAAAAATCTTGTAAGTATAACTAATAAAACTATTAGGAATAAATTATTAAAAATTGCAAATGTTTTTTAGTACAAAAATATGTAAAATTATTGATTTTACATTTTGTCCACATATATATTTATGGAGAAATTATTATGCTTAATATAATTCTATTGTTTTTGTTTTTTGGAAAAGCTGAAAGTATATATACATGTATTTATTCCTCTGTATGTTTTGGAAATTCCAAACAATATTAACTATTTGGTAGGAAAGGCTTCATTATCATCCTTACCCTGAGTTATTTCAACCAATATTTATTAAGCACTACCTATATGCAAATATTGTTGAGTCAATAAAAATTTTTCAGCACCTTTCATATAATAGGCACTTCTTTAGTTGCTGGTGATGGAAATATAACAAAATATATAAAAACGAAAAATCTGCCCTCTATATTTCCTAAAGATAAGAGAAATACAGAGAAATATTTTTATGCCACTACCATGCTGTTTTTGATCACTATAGATTTGTAGTAAAACCTGAATTCTGGTAACATGATGCCTTCATATTTGTTTTTATTTCTAAGAATTATATTGGCTCTTTTCAATATTTTTATATGATTCCATATAAAACAAAGTACTAGTTTTTCAAATTTTTTAAAGTATGACATTGACACTTTGATGGGGATTGCATTAAATCTGCAGATTGCTTTGGATAGTGGTATGTTCTTCCATACAAGCATGGTTTGTTCTTCCATTTGTTGGCATCTTCTAGTACTTCTCTTCTCAAGGGTTCATAGTTCTCTTTATAGAGATCTTTCACATTCTTTGTTAGATATATTTCCAGGCATTTCATCTTCTTTGGCACCACTGTAAAACGAATAGTCTTTTTTTTTGTATTCTTGATTTTACTATTGTTGGTAAGTATAAAGGTTATTGATTTGTAGGTATTGACTTTGTGTCCTGAGACACTGCTATATCGAATGTAGTATAGAATCTTAAGATGAACCCAGCCACGTATCAACATTCGATCTTTGATTATGAGATGTGGCCAAACAGAAACATGCATTGGGGAAAAGAATCTCTATTTAACAAATGGTGCTGGGAGAAATGGTTAGTCACTTGCAGAAGACTGAAACCTGACCCACACCTCTTATCACTAATAAAAGTTGATTCTTACTGGATAAAATATTTAAATTTAAGACATGAAACTACTAAAAATACTAGAAGAGAGTGCAAAGAAAATGCTTGATGGTACTGGCCTGGGAAAATATTTTATGAGGAAGATCCCCCTGGCAATTGCAGCAACACCAAAAATAAATAACTAGGAATTTGATCAAGCTGAAATGTTTCTGCACAGCTAAGGGCACTACAACCAAAGCAAACAGACAGCCTTCAGAATGGGAGATTTTTTCGTGGTATGATTCTGACAAAGTTTTGATAACTGGAATCTGTAGAGAAAACAAATTAATCAATAAGAAAAGAGTAAAGAACCCCATTTCTTTGTGGACAAGAAATTTGAACACAAACTTCCCTGAAGATGACCAAAGAATGGCCAAAAACACATGAAAAATGTTTATTATCTTTAATCATCAGAGAAATGTAAATTAAAAACACTTTGAGATATTACCTAACTCCAACAAGATTAACCCTTATCACAAAGTCCCAAAACACCAGATTCTGGCATGGATGTGGAGAGAAGGGAACAATTCCACACTGGTGGTAGGATTGCAAACCAATACAACCTTTATGGAAAGAAGGATGGAGAATCCTCAAGGAAGTGAAAGTTGACATTCCATTTGATCCTGCAATTCCATTACTAGATATCTACCCAGAAGAATGAAAGTCATTTTACCACAAACACATTTGCACCAGAATATTTATTGCAGCCCAGTTCATAATTGCCAAGTCATGGCAGCAACCCAAAATGTTCATCCATCCTTGAATGGATTAACAAATTTTTATATGTATACCATGGAAAACTATTCAGCCATAAAATGATGGTGACTTTACATCTTTTATTTTTCCCTGGTATGGAGTTGGAACCCATTCTTCTTAGTAAAGTATCTCAAAATAAGTGAGGAAAAAAAGTATCCAATGTACTCAATACTATTATGAATCCAATATAACTACTTACTCATATGAATAATAAAACACAAATATAGTCTAGCAAGGGGAAGGGCTGAGGAGGGAGAAGGAATTTTAATAAGACTGAGGAGGTAATTGGTGGGAAGAGGGAGGGCATTGGTGGGATCTCATCAAATGTGCATAATGCAAGGGTACATTTCAAAATAGCTAAGAGTAAAGTTTAAATGTCTTACTGTTGTGCCCAGGAGTTCCACCAAGACCACACTGCCAAGAAAGCTGAATTCACAGCAGATTCCCTTTATTGAAGAGCTAGCTGATGACTGCCTCACACCCAACACAGGGGTTCAGGGAGCACCCCTGCATTGTCTGAGGTTCTGGTTTTTATAAGGCAAAATTTTTCTGGGGGGCAAGCAAGCAATGTTACAAAAGCGAAAACAACAGTTGAAGCAGTAGGAGAAATCAAGGGTAGCGTGGTTAGTTAGTTTACACAATGCTATGATCACAAGAGAAATTAGCAATTTTTTCTCCCTTACAAAACAGGTATAAACCACAATGCCCTAAGGGAAATGTATGAAGGGGGACTTACAGGTGAGGGTCTGTAAACAGCATGATCATAAAAAGTGATAATAACAAGGGCCATAATCACAAGTGCAGTCAGTAACTTACATCACTAACAATTTTGGTTGAATGCATTCACAGTTACACAAAGGGAGGGCAAACAAGAGGAACCAAAAATCATTTTGAATGTAACAGAAAAGGATTAAACAGTAAAATGGAGTCAAACTTGCTTTTTTAACAGTTCAATATTGTATACAGATGGCATGAAGACCACCTTAACATTATCACAAAAAATAAATAAATGAGATGATGGCTATGTTAATCAGACTGATTTAAGCATTCCACATTGTATATCAACTCATCACATATCCCATACATGTGTACAGTTATAATTTTAATTAAAAATTAATAAAAAAGAAACATAAGTGAAAATAAAAAATATAAAACCTAAAAAAAGAAGAGAAATAGCAAAGAAAAAAAGCAGGGGAGGGTTAAAGAAAAATTTTAAAAAGGCAGAAATTTTCAACTTTATGCAAGGGATTTAATCAGCAAGACAACAGTAAGACTGACATCTGAACCAAAAAGTGAAAGTGAGGTATGAACTAAAAGGATGCTTGGGAAAATATTGTTTTAACACTGGATATTTGAGGAAGGAGTAAAGAAAGAAATTATAAACAGTACTGGATCTGAATCTATACCCTTTCCATTATGTTTAAGGGGCAGCAAAGAGGCAAAGAAGGCCAGCATGGAGTGAGCTGGAGAGGAAATGTAGACAGGGATTCAGAGAAGTAAAAGGAGCCACAGGCAGTCTGGCTGCTCCATCAATTGCAGGAACTTTGTTCTCTATATTGAACATGATGGGAAGACTTTAAAGGTTTCAAGAGCAGAATAGTGTATTGAATTACTTATTTCCTTACATTAATATGTACATACCAGGATTGTACATCTGTTTTTCTCTCTCCTTCTGCCTTTTCTCTCCCATTTTCTCCCCCTTGCTTTTTTTTTCTTCCAATTCTTATCCTATATATATTTGTAACCTGTGACTACATTTAATGAAGAGATCTGTGTATTACAAATTATTTGTATATTAAATGTATCAAATCTTATAACATCATATATCTCATTCCATTCCAACTTCTGTTTTACCTTATAATTATATTTAAAATATTTTTGTTTTTTAGACTTATAGCAGTTATTAATATTTTTATAAGTAAATATCTCTTTCTAACAATTTCTAGAGAGTTATTGTACGTATTTCATATTCTTCTTCAAATGATTTATTTTAAACCACTATAAATTCAGCCCAACAATAATGTATTTGTTTACTTTGATTTTCTCTAAATCTCAGTGAATTTTGTAGTCCTACCTCGAAACATTATAAATCTCAGTATCAAGTAGTTGGGCTAGTTTCTTTCCCACACTTCATTGAAACTTGGTAAACATTGTTCTCCCTTTACACTGAAGGAACAGGGGTGAAGGTTTGATAAGGAAGAATTGTTCTTTTGAGAGGCATGTTCTATAGATATTATGTTCTCACCTTGTTATTATCAAGTATAGATTTTCTGCCATTTCTCATTTTTTAAACTCCTGGCTTCCAAACATTATCAGATATGTGTGTATATAGAAATTTAATTTTGTGGTCCTATGATGTTATTTTTTAATGACTAACAATATTTAATAACCAGAAATCGTAAAATAAAAATCTAAATTTATACATTTATTTAAATTTTTAATTTTATGATAAGATAGCCATTGATTTATATTGTAGTTCATTTCTGAAACTGCTATTCCATTACTTTGAAGAATTTGTCAATTTTTTGCAAAGTAATTCATAATTATTCTATCTTTTAATATTTTTCCTGTCAGGTAAAAATTGTCTCTTTCAATCATGTAACATTAAAATAAAATTGCTTCTAGCTTTTTTTGGCTACATTTAGAAAAACAAACTTTGAAAAATTTTGCCTAAAATTTAAATTTCCAAATTTTTAATAAGATTATGCTTGAGATTACATTGATCTCATTATTGTAGGTAAAATTAACATCTCTCCCATGTTGAATTATCCTAATCTAAAACAAGCCCTATTTTTTCCTATTTTACTTTTCATCCCAAGTATCTCAAGCAAAAGCACATATGACACCAACAGAATGATTTGCTATGTTATTAAATCCATAGGCAAAGATCTTGTTAGAAAAACAGAAAAGGCAAAGGGTATATCAAATGCATGATCAAGCCTCAACTGTTACTTGACTACATCCAAGGGAAGGGTCATATAATCTAGTTAGATTAGAATGAGATTTAAAAGTTAATTAAGATTTAATTGAAAAATATTTTTTCAATACTACGGAAATTTTCTTTTGGGCCTAATATAGGATACATTTTACAACAGAATCATTGTATGACTACAATAAGAAAGTGGAATATTTTTGTCACTGTTTGGATATTTATAAATGTAATTTACCCACATTTTCTCACTCTCCTCTTTCACTTAATTTTTTAACAACTTTATTGAGGTTAACTGATACATAAAAAAACTGCACACATGTAATGTACACAATTTGACGGGTTTGGTTATAAGAATATACCATTGAAATCATCACTACAATAAAGAAAATAAATATATTCATTACTTCCAAAAATGTATTTATTTCCTCCACTTCTTTTTTTTTTTTTTTTTTTGTGACAAGAACACTGGGCAGAGATCAGTGTAGTGGCTCATAACTCTAATACCGAGGATATTATGAGGACAGAAGTTTAAGAACAGTGTGGGCAACTAAGCAAGATGATCCCATTTCTAAAAAAAACTAATAAAAAACAAAAAAAAATTAGCAGGCATGGAGATATGCACCTGGAGTCCTAGCTAATAGGGAGGCTGAAGTGAAAGAATCATTCGAGCCCAGGAATTGAAGACTGCAATGACATAGGATTGCACCACTGTATGTACTTCAGCCTAGAGAACAGAGCAAGTCTCTCTCTCTTTCTCAACTTTTTAAGGAGAAAAAGGAAAGAAAAAAACATTCAGAACAAGACAGAGAATCTAGAGTGAAACCATCCTCATACAGCCATATGATCTTTGAAACAGTAAACAGAAACATACATTGGAGAAAAGAATCCCTATTCTATGAATGATTTTGGGAACTGGATAACAACATGTAAATGACTGAAACAGGACCTGCATTTCCCACCACTCACAAAGATTAACCCACAATGCATAAAAAGATTTAAACCTAAGACATAAATCCATAAAAATCCTAGAAGAAAGTTGGTAAAAGCCATTAGAGATGTCAGCCTAAGGAAGGATTTATCAAAGACAACTCCATCAGCAACCACAGCTAACTAAGTAAATAAATGAAAGCTTTTGCACAGTTTAGGAAAAAACAAAATAGACAATCTATAGAATGGGAGAAGATGTTTACATAGGAGAGCTGATAACCTGACTATACAAAGAACTAAAACAATTCAGTGAGAACCAATCAAACAACCTAAGTAAAAATTGGGCAAGAGATATGAACAGAAACTTTTCTTACAAAGATAGGTTAATAACCACAAACACATGAAAAAATCTCATTGTCTCTAATCACCAGGTAAATCCAAATCAAAACTACAATGAGATACCATACACCCTAGTCAGAATGGCTCACAACACAAAGTCCCAAAGTAACAGATGCTGGTGTGGGTGTGGTGAGAAAGTAACACCCATTCATTATTGGTGGGACTGAAAACCTGTACAACCTCCATGGAAAGTAGTATAGTGATTCTGCAAAAAACTAGAAGTAGACCTACTATTTGATTGAGCAATTCCACTACTAGGCATTTACCCAAAAGTATGGAAACAACCCAAGTGCCCATCAACACATAAATTGATTGATAAAATGTGGAATATGTACACCATAGAATATTACTCACCCATAAAAAAGTTGGAAATCCAGTATCTTTCATAACAACCTGGAGGTATTTGGTGATCATTCTCCTAAGTAAAGTATTACAAAAATGGAAAAACAGGGCAGTGCCCATAGCTCAGTCAGCAAGGTGCCAGCCACAAACACCTAGGCAGGTTTGAACACCGCCCAGGCCTGCTAAGCAACAATGATAACTGCAACCAAAAAATGGCCAGGCGTTGTGGTGGGCACCTGTGATCCCAGCTACTTGGGAGGCGGAAGCAAGAGAATCACTTAAGCCCAAGAGTTGGAGGTTACTGTGAGCTGTGATGCCACAGCACTCTAGTTAGGGTGACAGCTTGAGACTCTGACTCCAAAACTCAATGAAATTCTTAAAAAGGAGCTGGGGTAGAAGGGGATGGGAAAATTCCCCCAACTGGTACATTGCGTGGGTATAGTACAAACTGTGTGGGATAAGGAAATAGCTATAACTCCAACTTTATAGTTACAAAGGCAAACTATGTACCCATAATATAGGTATTCCCATAACAATTGGAAATAATATTAATAACAAAATAAACACTAAGTGGAAATTAAAATGTTGATTACCAGGTCTGAATTTGGGAAGAAACAGGAATTATCACTTAATGGGTACAAATTTCAGTTACATAAAATGAATATGTTTTTAAAATATGCTGTATAATATAGTGCCTACAATTAGCAATATTTGCATTGTACATTGAAAATTTTGTTGAGAGTAGTTCACATGATTGTTTTGAAATACCCACTTTGTTTATTTTGTTTAACATGCTCCACTAATATTATTACCTGTTGATATCTGCACTCTATGCCATTTGATTCTAGGTCAATTGCACATAGAATTATATTAACAATTCTTTGTGAACTACACAATTTCAATTCATAAAAAGACTATGTTGTAGACCAGTGAAATAGAGTATTCAACAGATTAATGGATAAAGGCAATATGATGTAAATACCCATGTAATAATATTTGTAATAATATTTGGTCATATAAAGAGAATAAAATCTTGTCATTTGCAGCAACATCGATTAGCCTGAAGGATGTATTGTTCAGTGAAATGATCCAGGAAACATAAAGATAAATACTGCTATTCTTATTCAAATGTGGAAGCTAAAAATGTGATCTCATAGAAGTAGATATTAGATTAGTGGTTACTAAAGGTTGGGAAAGGTAGGGAAGAAAGGAGATAGGAAGAAATTAATAGATACTAAGTTATAACTTTATAACAGGTGTAAGTTCTAGTATTTTGTAGCACTGCAAGGTGACTATAGTAAATAATTTATTGCGCATATTCAAAGAACTAGAAAAGAGGATTTTGAATATTCCCAACACAAAGAAATTATAAATGTTTGAGGTGAAATATATTTTATTTACCTTGATTTGATCATTACATAGTGTATATGTGTATTGAAATAACATACATGATACTATATAGTAAAATTACCCTGAAATTGAGTGGGTGGGTGGTGTCCAGTTCCTCAGTGATTTTGTCTGAACTTTGGGTCTATGCTCACCACAAAGCTGTGCTCTCTCAGCTTGTTTGGCTAGATGCTACTAAGGGCATAAGCATCTTTCCTGAACTCTGGGCCAGTTCTTTCAGCTGGGCAGGCCATACGATTGATTTGGTTGGGGGAGCCAGTGCTGGCAGAGCAAATCTGACTGGAACTCTGGGCCAGTGCTGTCTACTGATTCTGGTCCCACTGGAAACACTGTCTGGGGCTACAGATTCACCACTTGTCTGCCTTTGTTAGTGAGGCAGTGGCACTGCAGCAATGAGGAGTGAACTAAATGGGGATATCTATCAATTCAATTAAAAAAGTATAATTAATATATTTAAAAAGAGAGAGGAAGAAACTGAAAATACTCATGAGGAGGAATAGGCAGAAGAACTATGGTGACACAAAAAATCAGAGCAGATCAACTCCTCACGGGGATGTCAAAGAAAATACAATAGAAAATTCCATCCACAGAGAAATTGCTGAAATGTCAGAAATAGATTTCAGAATATGGTGTCAAATAAGATAATTAGAATGGAGGAAAAGATGGAAACAGAGAACCAAAAAATAGTTTAGAAGTTGTCTCAAGAAATGAATGAATTCAAAGACCAAGTCATCAAGGATATGGACACAATGAGGAAAGGTAAAGTAGAGTTCAAATAATTGTAAAAGATATTTGAGGAGCTTCAAATTACAAAAGAGTCCCTTGGAAATAGAGTTGAACAGTGTGAAGAAAGAATAAAGAAGCCAAGATTTATGAACTCTCCTAACCATTCAAAGAGGCAGAATTCTATCAAACCTTCAAATGAACTAGTTCCTATAATGCATAAGCTTTTCCAAAATATAGAGAAGGAAGGAATTCTCCCCCAACACATTCTGTGAAGCAAATATCACCCTGATCCCCAAACCAGGAAAGGTCCCAACAAAAAAAAGAAAACTATAGACCAATATCATTAATGAACAATGATGAAAAAATATTCAACAAGATATTCACAAACAGAATACAATAACACATTAAAAAGTTTATACACCATGATCAAGTGGGGTTTATCTCAGAGATGCAAGGTTGATTCTACATATTTATATACAAATTCATATTCAAAAAATTCATAAATATAATACACCACATAAATAGAATCAACAACAGAGACCATCAGATTCTTTAATTGATGCAGAAAAGGCTTTTGACAATATACAGCATTCTTTCATGATAAAAACAATATCTAACATTATTTCATGATAAAAACACTCAAGTAAATAGGCTTTGATGGTTCATTTCTTAAACTGATAGAGGCCATCTACAGCAAACACACAGCCAAAGCCAATATCATATTGAATGGAGTAAAACTGAAAGCATTTCCACTCAAATCTGGAACCAGACAAGGATGCCCACTGGCTCCATTGCTATTTAACATAGTATTGGAAGTCCTAGCCATTGCAATCAGGCAAGAGAAGGAGATCAACAAAATCCAAAAGGAGACAGAAGAGGTCAAGCTCCCCCTATTTACATATGACACGATCTTATACATGAAAAATCCCAGGAACTCAATTACAAAGCTATTAGAAGTGATCAAGGAATATAGCTGCATCTCAGGACACAAAATCAATACCCACAAATCAATAGCCTTCAGATTTGCCAACAATTGTCAAGCTGAGAATAAAATCAAAGACTCTATTCCCTTTACAATAGCACCAAAGAGGATTAAATACCTGGGAATATATCTTACAAAAGATGTGAAAGATCTCTATAATGATAATCAGAAAACTTTGAGAAAGCAAATAGCAGATTGCAACAAATGGAAGAACATATGATACTCATGTTTGAGAAAAACCAACGTTGTTAAAATGTCTATTGTACTTAAAGCAATCTACAGATTTAATGCAATCCCCATCAAAGCACCAATGCCATACTTTAAAGAACTTGAAAATAGTACTTTGAGTCATATGGAACCAGAACAAAACCCAAATAACAAATACAGTTCTTAGAAATAAAAACAAATCTGGAGCCTTCACATTGCCAGATTTCAGGTTATATTACTAGGCTATAGTGATCAAAACAGCATGGTAGTGGCCCTAAAATAGAGACATAGAATAGAGAATCTAGAGATGAACCCAGCCATATATTTTCATTTAATCTTCAATAAGACAAACAAAAATATGCACTGGGGGAGAAGAATCTTATTTGACAAATGGTGCTAGGAGAAATGGCTATCCACTTGTAGAAGACTAAAACTGGACCTATACCTTCTCAACATTGACAAAAATTGATTTTTGTTGGATAAAAGATTTAAATTTATGACACAAAACAGTAAAAATTCTAGAAGATAGAGTAAGAAAAACACTTCACAATATTGGCCTGGGCAAAACTTTATGAAGAAGACCCCTATAGCAATTACGGCAATACCAAAATTAAATAACTAGGATTTGATCACGCTAAAATTCATTTGCACAGTTCAGGGTTCCACAAACGAAGCAAACAGACAGCCTTCAGAAAGGCAGAAGATCTTTGCATGTTATCAATCCAACAAAGGCCTGATAACCAGAATCAACAGAGAACTCAAATTAAACAATAAAAAAAGTGTAAACAACCTTCTTTATAAGTGGGCAAGGGATTTGAACAGAAACTTCTCTGAGGATGACAGATGAATGGCAAAGACATGAAAAAAATGTTCATCCTTTTTAATCATCAGAGAAATGCAAATGGAAACCACTCTAACATATCACTTAACCCCAGCAAGATTAGCACACATCACAAAGCCCCCAAACACCAAATGCTGGCATAGATGTGGAGCCAAAGGAACAGCTCCACATTGCTGGTGGGATTGAAAACTAATACAATCTTTTTGATAGAACATGGACAATCCTCAACGATCTAAAAGTACACCTTCCATTTGACCCCACAATCCCATTATTAGGTATCTACACAGAAGAACAAGAATCTTTTTACCACAAAGACATTTGCACCAATTGTTTATTGCAGTTCAATTCATAATTGCCAAGTTGGTGGAAGTAACCTTAGTGCCCATTGACTCGTGAATGGATGGATCAACAAGCTGTGGTATATGTATACTTTGGAATACTATCCAGCCATTAAAAATGATAGAGACCTTACATCTTGTACATTGAACTGGATGGACTTGAAATACATTCTTTTTAGTAATGTATTGCAAGAATGGAAAAATGAATATCCAATATACTCCACACTAATGTGAAATCAATATATCAATAATTACATGCTCATAAGAAATATAAAACATAATATGGGGAAGCAGAGGAGGGGGACATGAGGTGGGATCTCACGTAATGTGCACATTGTGAGGATGCATAATACACCCCCCTGGGTGAGGGGTTCTTTCACAAGTGGAACAGAAAGTGAGAATAATGTAACCTAAAATTTTTTAAATTTATTTTCATTTCATATAAATTTGAAATAAAAATAAATTTAAAATAAAACATTATAACTAAAAGATAAAATGATAAATATAATACATTTGAAACAATTCCTGGACTCTAACAAAAATGCCAAAATTCACTAAATTATATGTTAAAAGTATAAGCTGAATAAAGAAATTAGAAAAATTTTAACACCATGGAGAAACAATAAAAAGCTACTTTGAAGATCAATATACAGGGTCTAAAAACCATTTGCAAAGGACAGTAGAGAAAGCAGGGTAATAGTAAGATTCTGACAAAGACAAGAAAATTTCACAACGCTGAGTCTTTAGTTTGGAAAGTTCTGTAGAGAGCCCAACTCATGGAATAAAAAGCAATAGCATAAAAACTAAACATAGCCTTATGAAAATTCACTACACCAAAGAGAGATAGTATACTCATGCAGTACACATGTATACACACACATATATTTTTAAATGTTCACTGCAAAATTGCAATCTGACCTTTCAGGAAATCATAAGACACTTGGAAATAATGTAACAATGCCCACAATGTAATCAGTGGAAGTTATTTTTAAGCTGAGAATTATATTCCAGGGCAAAATATTAGAAGATATATGAGAACTGAATAGACATTTTCAGGCATTGAAAGATTCATAAAGTTGAGGCTAGGCACTTCAGAAATAAACCTGCTGCCTCCAGCATTCCTCTAAATGCAATCTGGGGATGGAGGGAACAATGAATAGGGAGCTTCTCAAGGAGTTTTAACTCTGCTACTACTGCTGTTACTAACTAGGGTGATTCTTGTAGATCTCCTTCCTGAGCCACAGTTTTTCACGAATAAAGACAAAGAACTTCTTTTGCAAGTAAGAAAAAAAAAAGCTTAATTGAAAGTGTACTGTGAAAACTGAAGATATAGTAAGAAAGAGAAGAGAATTGTGTTTAATATACTAGAGAAACATAAAGGTAGGAAACTGGAAAACATCTGCAGAGGCTGCTTAGAGATCAGTGAATGTAAATTTGATCAAATGAGTGGAATCTAAGGAAGTGAGCCTTGCCGGGGTTGCAGGAAATTAGACTAGCTTGGTGATAGATTGCAAAAGGATTTGAGTAGTATTATCCTGGACAATCCATTCGAAATCAATGCTAGAAAAACTTTTCTCTCTGATCTAAAAACTTTTAAATTTGAATAATTAAAAGAGAAAATATCTTCAGATATTTTGTTTTTTAAATGAACAAAATGTACATGATTTAATTGTGAAGGGTGAAGAATGTAAAAGCAGAGACAGCAGACAAAGGAAGCTAAATAAGCTAGGAATGGCAGAGGGAAGAGTGAGTGTTTGAATATCCTCTAGGAGTCGAAAACATTTGATGCATGGTGTATAAAGAAATAAGTCTATTAGCATTGTTGTTATATGCAAAGATGATTATTGAGGATTTATCATATGACTATATTGACAAGGAAGAAGGGGTTTAAGAATCCTCTCTCAGACCCAGAAAACCAAAAGCAACCTAAAATGTGTAAGAGACTAAAAAGAAGGATATATAGAATGATTCATCAGGAAAACCCCAGATGAAATCCACTAATAGTATAACTGAAATGGGTGTATCAGATGCATTTATCCTCAGCAACATGTCTTTTAACTAAAAGGAAAAAATATACAGATTATAATATATGGGTATATTCATGGGAGCTATGTGAACTAAGGATGTGGGCATAGGAGGAAGAGTCTATTACTTCTTGTGTAAGTTTCTTTGTATCATTTGATTTTTGGATCTTGTGCATCGTTTATTTTGATGCAAACCAAAATAACCCTAAAGTCTATCTTAAATCAAACTGTTTTAGCGTTTTAAACTTCCACTAGTGCCAGCAATATATTCCTGCTGAATTCCATCCACTGAACCTGAATAATGTCATTAAGTAACGAATATACGGTAAAAATGTTTTAATGCCACATAGAACTGGATTTATCAGATGCTTTTTCATCCTCAGCAACATGTCCTTTTATTAACATGAAAAAAAGATCAAATGTATATGTATTTATGTCATATGTAGGTATTATGCACATACCAGAACAGCACAGAGATAACCTTTTTCAAGTCTGACACCAAGATTTAGTGTAAAAATAAATAGCACATAGAGATTTATCACCCCCTTGCCTTATCCTTCAGAGAGTTCCAAAGGTCAAATGTGCATTTAAATATCACTTATTTCAAATCTAAATTTTAAAATTTTGTTGTCCTATGCACGATGTTAAGCTGAAGGTTTAGAACTGAGACTTTTTCTCTGAAATACAAGCCAATATATCATAGACATGCATTTTTTTAACTGATATAGCCCCTAACAAATTTCATTAGAAATTATTTATTTTTCTTCCTTATTATTAACAATGAGATTGCACTAAAATATCATATTTCATTTCTTTAATAATATGAGTTATTCAAATTTTATATATTATCTATAATAATATGAGAAACTTAGTCTTTTTTTTTTTTCTTTTTTTGGAAGGGGCCAGGTTTGAACCCACCACCTCCAGCGCATGGGGGCCAGCACCCTACTCCTTTGAGTAACAGGCACCGCCCCGAATCTGTTTTTAAATTATATATTACTAATAGTTATTATTATATTCCTTATCATTATAAAAAACCATAGCAATATTACTATTTATAATTCATTGCACACTAAATTATTCAAGGTAGTAAAACAGCCTTGTAAGCATTTTCTCTTAGCACAATATGGTCAAAGGAAAATGCAAATTACATGGTTACTTCTTGCTAAAGCTTTTCAGTATGTGAGCTGCTTATTTTCCTCTTACATAATGAATATTTTAATTCTATATTGTTCAACTGAGGTATTTAAAAAAATAGCAAATATGATTTTTACAATTGCTATGCCTCATTAGTGCAAAATGTAAAATTTGTTACTTACAAGGAGTACAAAGCTTAAGACAACTTTTAAAAATGTAGCGTATGTCAATAGATTAAATGTAAAATGAATGATATATAAAAATAAACAAAATCTAAGTATTCCATATGTTAAAAGACATTTTATATTTAATTGGTGGTATGTTATATGCATATTTTCTAATATGTTCACATTTTACTTACCCATAAAAATATATCTTTCTCATTATGATGACATGAAATAATAAGATTATGACAAAAAACAAAACAGGGGGCAAAACTCAGCCAATGGAAAATCACCTTACAAAGTATCGTACTTGACTCTAGCAGGAATGAAATTGATTATCTTTCACATATTATTTTCATTTAACATACTCTTACTAAGAATACTTAGATGAAATCCCAAAAGTCTTCGTCTTGAGAAACTAAAAAGAATATTGATGTATACAACACAAGATGCACAGGAAATTACCAGAAACACAAAGAAGAAAAATTATAGTCTTGGCACCTGTGGCTCAAGCAGCTAAGGTGCCAGCTACAGACAACTGAGCTGGCGGGTTCGAATCCAGCCTGGGCCTGCCAAACAACAATGACGGCTGCAACCAAAAGATAGCCCGGTGTTGTGGCAGATGCCTGTAGTCCCAGCTACTTGAGAGGCAGAGGCAGGAGGATCGCTTGAGTCTAGGAGCTGGAGGTTGCTGTGAGCTGTGATACCACAGCACTCTATCCAGGGTGACAGCCTGAGGCTCTGTCTCAAAAAAAAAAAAAAAGGAACAAGAAAAATTATATAGAAATTGACTTCAGCAAACTAAGGGGAATATGTACATACGTAATGCAGAATGACCAGGAAAGTAACAGGAACATAAAGAAGAAAGCTTATGGAGATATCAAAAGCTTTATTTCATACAAGTCATGAAAGATGACTTCTGAACTGTTTTATAGCATGGGATAGGATAGGATATAACTGTACAAAACTGTGAGTAAGGGTGAAACATCCAGATTGAATGAGAGCCCAGAAACACCAGAGACTATTATTCCATACTTGCTTTGCTTTGATTAGTTTCATAAAGCAAGATCTGTATTTTGAGGATAAGTAATCTATATACTATGTAAGAGATTAAAAAGTTAGAAAATCATTAGGCTATAAATGTTCTTACACACTGTGTTTAAGAGGTTGGATTAAGAGCAGCGCTTGTGGCACAAAGGAGTAGGGCACTGGCCCCATGTACCAGAGGTGGTGGGTTCAAACCCAGCCCTGGCCAAAAACTGCAAAAAAAAAAAAAAAAAAGATTGGGTTAAGGTAACAAGAATTTCATGAAGAAAATGACAAGAGTTGCATGACAAATTTTGAGTTTTAGAAAGAACATTCGAAAACAGTATGACAAACAGACCCTAATGCTCAGAGATTGATAGCAATATATCAATGTATCAATACATCATAATGTCCTGAAAAGAAGCAAAAAGATTATTTTGTAGGCTACAAAAGGGTAAAGCAATAGAACGGGGATTAATGTGACTATTAAGTACAGAG
Source organism: Galagoides demidoff (assembly GCA_963574575.1). Classification (NCBI taxonomy): domain Eukaryota; kingdom Metazoa; phylum Chordata; class Mammalia; order Primates; family Galagidae; genus Galagoides; species Galagoides demidoff. The sequence continues at coordinate 21,505 of CAUYQV010139993.1, read as the reverse complement.
GAGATAAGAAACCAAAGAGAAAATCACAGTTGTGGTTAGCCTGATAGAAGAAATAAAATAGGAAAATATTTAGTGAGAAATTAGATAACTCTAATTCACTTTTGACTAGTTTGAACTGATAGTACTTACAGCCACACAGGTAAATTTGTCAGAGATGAAGCAATTTTCATAGGATGGGATCTAAAAAAAAAAAATCTAGATTAGAGAAAGAACATGTAAAATCATCAGCATATGGGTATTTTAATTTTTTAATTTCTTTGAGAAAAGAAATTAAACCCTTGGTACAGTGCCATGACATCACAGCTCACAGCAACCTCAAACTCTTGGGCTAAGCAATTCTCTTGCCTGAGCCTCCCATGTAGCTGGGCCTACAGGCACAGCATATGGGTATTTATCTGTTTTGCTTTTTACTTTTCATTTTAGACTGTTATGGGGGTAAACATGTTTTAGTTATATGCATTACTTTTGTACAGTTTGAGGCAAGGTTATAATTGACTATAATCTATGCCTGGATTGTGTGCTTTGCCAATTATGTGTGAATTTACCTATCCCCTGCTTTTGCCTTCCACTTACTTGATTTCCATTGAGTATTCCTACCATATAGAGATGGGCATGCATCAATAAAGGTAACTGAAAGGAATTCTGAAGAATAAAGCATTCAACAACACATTAAGGAAAAGATGTTCACAGTGAAGCTGGAGAAGGAACAACAAAGAAATTAGTGGGTAAATTAGTGTCAAAGGTGAGGCTGCCATCTTTAAAAAATATGGGAATAGCAGACAGTACCAAAAGTTGAAGAGAGATCATAGTGTATTAGGTCTGAGGATTATTCCCTGAGTTTGGCAACAGGAAGATTATTGATGACTCTATCTTATTTTATGACAGATTAATGGTTATGAATGACTAGATAGAGTAGGCTGAGAATGAAACGGTAAGTAGAGAGTTCAGCTTAGAAGGGAAGTTGAGAGGTGAAGTACTAAGCCCTTTTCCCCAACTCTTCCACATTGTACACACCACAAAAGTATTTGTATGACACAGTGGAGAAAACTCCAGCAGAATTAGGGACATACATAGGGAGATTGTTGGAGAAATACCAATCACATTTTATTTTTGTTATGTAAGTGTATTAAAAAAATACCTTATTAGGAAAAACACAATTGCATTTGCACCAAACATACCAACAAATTCCTTTCAAATATTACTTTTAGGGCAGTGCCTGTGGCTCAAAGGAGTAGGGCGCCAGCCCCATATACCAGAGGTGGCGGGTTCAAACCTAGCCCCGGTCAGAAAAAAAAAAAGAAGTTTAATTTTAGAAAGAGACAAAATGAGATTGTTTTCCAACTATATTAGATTTTGTTTTTAAATAAGTAAATTCAATTTTTAATCAAGAAACTTTAGTCACGAGTATGAATAATTCTGCCCTCCCACCTAGATTTGCCACCACTATGGAGCACACAACATTCTTCTTGCACCTGGAATACACATTTTTCTAGCCCTCCATGGGTGAGTCTCCTGTCAATTGCTAATGGTAGTGCTCTGCAAAGCTGACTGTTAAAGTAATTGTGCCAGGAGAATTTTAGGTGTGTCACAAAAATTTTTAAAGATCATAAATTATTTCTGAATGAAATTCAAAGCACAGTACGTACATTCTTTTTTTCTTTTACTTTTTTTTAATCAACATAATTGAGGCATGCTGCTAGAGTAAAAGGGTTGAAAAACACTGCTCTATTAGTTCCTGAGAGAGCTGATTGTTACAAAGAGGCTGGCACCTCCTCCAGTTGTATCGATTGTTGTCTCACCGGCTGATCTTTGCACACACTGGCTCCCCTTTCCTTTCCACCATGAGTGGAAGCAGTGTGAGGCCCTCCCAGGAGCAGATGCTGGTGCCATGCTTCTTGCACAACCTGCAGAACTTGGAGCAAAATAAACATCTTTTCTTTATAAATTACTCAGTTTCAGGCATCCCTTTATAGAAACATGAAGACAGATGGTAAAGCTGTGAGTGTGTGAAGCACAGACTTCTAATTTCAGCTTGTTGTGACAAAGATCATTTCAACCAAAGAATACTGACAATGACAAGTAGAACCAAGAGATGGAGGGAAAGACAGAACTTTAATGTTGTATTTTGTGTTCTTCAATCCAATCTTTTCCCAGCTTGAGGCACACTCTTTAGGGACTGAAGTTGGGGTTTGGCATCTCACTTTCAACCAAAATTTCTTGTAGAATACAGGAAATATGTAGGCCCATGGGTACAGTGTATAGCAAATGACAGACTTACATTACTGCCTTGATGTGGGCTATAGGGTTGACTGAAAACTGAGGTCTAGAGCATTGTTAAAAAGCACGTAAAAAGGTTGTAGCTGGTTGAATATGTACAACCAAAATGCGCGATATAAAATCATCTTTAGAAAAGCAGATAAGAAATAGCATACAACAGGATTCCTCCTTTGGGTTATGGCTGGTAATTGGATGGACACAGGCCAAATATTAGGTGACTCGTAGAATTACAGAAACACTGATCATTCTGCTAAAAACCAAACTGAGTGTGTATCTTGACTAAGAAAAAGGATAAAAAAATAAAAAAGATCCAAGACATAGGGGAAATTTAATATCTTTGCAGATATTGCTATTGAGTTCAGGGAGTGTCCTTCCAGTATACTAAATAAACTGGAATTGAAACACTTTCTACAAAGAAAGAAGACAAAATATTGGATCAATAATTTTGAGGTTGTTATATGCTAACATAATAAAACATAGGGTATATTGGGGTAAATAAAATATATCACTAAAATAATTATATGATTAATTTTTACTCTTTTAAATGTGACCACTAAAGTGCTTAAAGTTATATATATGAGTCTCACCTTGGTGACTTCCAGTATATTACTCTTTCATAATACTACCTTGGATACTCCTAATATTAGGGTAACAATATAAAATTGCGTATCTTCTGCTGAAAATCTAACATAGTTACGTTTTCTTGAGTTCAAATTATTATCAGTTGGGCTATAACAAGGTTACACATACTAGAGACGTGGAATACAGACCAATTTACTTTGGTCCTGGACTCAAATATAAGCCAGTTAATAAAGGTTTAAATGGACAGAGAGAGCTAATTCTTATAATTAGAGATTAAAGCACACACACACACACACACAAAGTCCATGGTCAGCTATCTGTTGTTGCTTATGAAATAAGTTTCCAGAACTTGAAAGAAATCCACCTTATTAGGATTCCAGGGAAGGTGCATTGCTAGAGAAACCCCAAACCTGTCAAATATCCAACCTTCATTACTAAAACTTCATGAAAGGTAAATAGCCAATAAATAAAATTCTAGTAAGCAAATTAGGAAACAGCTAAAATCACTGACTGCATGAGCTCTTCCTTTGGGCAGGGGTGTGTTTTGTTTTGTCTGTTTCCTGATATATTGTGATAAAGATCATGATATAAACTAGTTTATTTGTCCCACTTTGCTGTTTTAAAGAAGATTTGCTATAGCAGGTTACATTATGTTTGAGTACAATGGGTAGGGTGAATACATCTTTTAGTCTCAGAATGACAGCCAATTAAAAGTTACTCATAGCATCAAAACAGAAAAACTGTTTAAGTACTTGGAACTTGATTTAAAAAACAACTGCCATTCCTTGGGAAAGGAAATGCATAATTTTCCCTCTTGGTAAAAATGGTAGATTATATTACGAACTAATACTATTGAGATTGAATATAACTCATAGGTAAAATGGAATTAGTATACATTAGGAACTATGAAGATAAAATAGTCATTCATTCCTTAACTTTAGTTATTTTTAGTTGTTCAAGCAAACATTAAATTTGCCTATTATAGTAAAATATATCTTCCATTTATTTGGTCAATTTTTATTATAAATCTTAGGATTGGGGCATCTATAAATTATAGTGCTTTCTCCTTTTTTCCAAGAACATAGCTGCACATAATCTTGTTTTCTTATTTCCATCCCTTTGCAGAGCATATTTTTAATAGCATAGATTTTATACAAATACATGTATTAACATTTCGGTATTTGTCCTTTGCTTTGCCGCATCAATTCTATACATTCTTGTGTAAAAAAGATAAAGTTAAGAAAAGAAGCATAAAAAAAAGAACCCTGAATGAAGATAGCGCTCTGAAAGAAAAATTCTGAATTAGTTTTCATGGTTTTGCTGATAATACTCCAAGAGGTCTATCATTTAGCTTTTTACTGACTAGAAGGAGAATCCCTCCCTATATTTTAATTACATTGGCACTTTTCTTAGAGAGCTTTATGGTTTAGTATATGAAAATTTTTATAACAGCATTAAAATTAGGCTACAACTAATTTAATATGATATATTTCTTAGACATACTAAAACTTAGTTTTTAAAAAATATTTCCTGACACTTTTGTTCTGTACATTCATCACCTGTTCGCATTTTTTGGAATGGATACATTTATAATGGTGGCCTTCTAATGTGTGGAAATTATCTCACTAAATGTCTTCTATATTAGTAATACATTTGGGCTGTTTTAAGGATTGAAACTTGTGAATTTAATTTCCCAATTTAAATGGCAGCTGTATTTCAAAATACAAGCAAAAATTCCTTTGGTACAGAGTAATGACAGTTATTTTTAAGTGCATTGTATAGACATATTGACTGAGAGATTTTATTGTCAATATGTTGGTTTATTTCCCTTCCACTGCTGGATTGAAATTAGACTGTCTAGTAAATATATGCACACCAAAATTAACTGAATGCGAAATATATGACAAATAATCACAATATATTTTTTAAGATACATAGAAAAATATAAAAAAATAAGCTACCTGGAGATACACTACAATTGGTGACTTTGTAATGAATACAATTTCTTCCCACTTCTAAACTGTTTCCACAGGCCTATTTTTATGTCCCATGAAATTAATGTGAAATAAATAAAAATGTATCACTATAATTATTCAAATACATGTTATACATTTTGTAATACATATTTAATCACATATAAAATTATAGTTATTAAAAAATGTATACATTTTATAATTAGTAAATATTGTAACAAAGACATTGAAATAAAGAACTATATATTTCAACTAAGGATAAATGGATGTTTGTTAAGGACTATTTTTAGTACATTCCTGAAAATATAAAGTTCTAGCCAATATAAGGGCATGTGTGTATGTATCCCAGAAAGGCAGGTGAAATCAGTGTGATGTTTGAGGATGTTGGAAAACAATTAGTAGCCCCTTTATTCATTTTTTTAAGGTTGTGTGGAATCGATATTACTATGGCACTTTTGGTCCCTGCCTTTGTATCTGAAATACAAATGTAAGCGCCTGCCATCCTCTTTTGATGTGTAAAGTATGTTTACATTATTATATACCTGAAAATAATTCTATATTTTGAATAACCCTTAAAAATTAAATGACATTCCAGGTAAAGTATAGCAATGCCTAGTACATATATCCTATACACAGTATCTTGATTATTCGTAATCATGTTAAAACTTACCAGTTCTGTTTAAAGCTTAAATCTCAATACAATTTTATATATCAGTAATTAAGATCTCTGAAAGGAAATAGGTATATTAAATTACATTCCATCCTCTTTTGATCAGGCCTAGTTTTAAGGTACGTTGAGGCCAGACCCGCTTGCTCACAGGGCAAAGAAGAAAGGAGATTAATGCAGGCTTACGCATAGCCGGGGCAAAGCTGGTACATAGTACAAGAGCTGTTTGGCAGCATGCCAAATGCCAGTGTCCAAAAAGACAAAATATTGTTAAAAAGAACATGAGCTCAGACAGAAGGAGCTTTCCAGATAAGGAACTTAACTGGTGGGTGGATACAGTAGTTGAGATAACATTCGCTGCTGTAACTAATTAAATCTGGAAAAATTAACGGTGTAATATTATGGAAATATAATATTTCTCACTTAAAGTCTTATCAGGTGCAGATCATCAAGTATGTTGTCATGTACCTGGCAGATGTGAAAGAGAAGTGGACGACTACATAGGCATTTTTAAAGGGCCTGGCCTGGACAGGCTGTCTATCATGTTTTCTCACTTCCATTGACTATAGCTGTATTACCTGCCATATGTTCCTGTGAATAAGGACGGGCAATATAACCTAGCTATGGGTTCATCAGGAAAGGGAAATAAACTTGGAATAGAGTTCACCAGTCTCGTTAGAAAAGATTCAGGAAGTACTTATACTAAGAATTAATCCAGGGGCATTATCATCAGATTTTGGGGCATATCTACAAAGCAGAATGCAGAATGTGTAGATAGGATAATTATGATTTTTTAAAAAAGTTACTTTAGTGCAGATCCTTGCAGAAAGAAATTGCCTTAAAAATTCAAAATCATCAAGTAAGAAAGCAGACATATTCTGCAGTAGACTAGGAAAATATTGCAGATGTATGTAGAAAAATTTGGCATAGTGGCAAGTGGTTCTGAGTGCTCACCTCAAATGCATCAGATATTGGGCTTCAAGCAAAAATCATAATTTCACAGTTAACTAGTGGGTGTTTCAGTGAGGTCAGAATCAGCGACTGGGTGGGAATATTTCTGAATGTGCAAGTGTTTTACTGCCTATAGCTTGTCAGGCCATATGTTATTTTATGACAAAGCAGTTACCAATATTCTACTGAGTTAAAAATGCACCAGCTTCAGTTAGGACAGTCTACCAGCAATGCGGCCCAATTTACTTTCAATAGCTAAATTCAGACTGTATTTTGTTCTAAATGTAGTACTTGTCTATGAGAATAGATTATATTTTAATTTTTATTAACATTTGAGTATACTTAACAAGTTCATAGAGTAAGTTCATTAAACATATTTCACTTAAAAACATTATTAGGGAATTAAATGTTAAGTTTTAAACTCTTGTCATTTTCACATATAATTGAAGATAATATACTTGTCCTGGATTTTCTATTTAATATAGTAACAATAACAATTTAAAGCTTAATAAATTCAGTAATGTTGTAAGAATAGAGAAGAGTATTCTTTTTATAAGAAAATAATTATTTTGGATTGTTTTATTGATTACTTTAAATTAATTTGTACTATCTACTGTAAAAATATACTTTTAGTTATATCTGTGTAAAGGTGATTTAAGCAAAGAGAAAGAAACTATTTGGTTCCTTTCCTTCACAGAACCTGTTTGTATGGCTGTTCTACCTTGCCAAGTAAGATATACTGACTTAGGAACATGCACATCATCAGGACAATCTATAGATGATTAAAAGAATTTCAAATATTGCTGTCACCTAAAACTACAGGTACATGTTGCATAGAGTTCATTTTAACCTTTCAGTTTGTCAAAGTCAGTTGTTATGTAAGTAGCATTAAAAAGCATCTTACAAGGGTACATGTGAAATTTACTAGGTGTAGAATACAAATGTCTTAACACGATCACTAAGAAAATGCTGTGAAGGCTATGTTGACCAGTTTGATGAAAGCATTTCAAATTATATGTAAAACCAGCACATTGTACCCCATGATTGCATTAATATACACAGCTATGATTTCATTTTTAAAAAGTACATTTAGAGAGGCAGAGGAGGAACAGTTTAGCAAATCAGTGAAGATGCATAATCTTGATTATTGAATTGTGTTTTTAAAAAATCCCCTAGCACTCTGGGAGGCCAAGGCAGGTGGATAGCTTGAGCTCACAGGTTTGAGACCAACTTGAACACCAGGGAGACACCATCTCTACCAAAAATAGAAAAAGGCAAGAGGATTGCTTGAGCTTGAGTTGGAGCTTGCTGTGAGCTATTATGCCACAGCACTCTATCTAGGGTGACACCTTGAGACTCTGTCTTAAAACTAACTAACTAACTAAATAAATAATTCCTTTAGCACCTGATATGTTTAAGTTAATATAAGTATAGAAAGATGAATATGAAGTTTTGTACTTTGAGCAATAAATTTATTTTAAATATAAATAGTTGAAATGGGTGATATGAGTTTTTTCCCATGAATAGAAATAATTAGAAAATTGTTACAGTCAAGAGTATATACTTGGCTTCATCCAAGATACTAAATTAGGACACCACTCACTACTATCCTAATGTAAGGGGACAAGGGAAATCAAATAATACACATATGTAGTAGTGTCTCTCTCTCCCCAAAGAAAAAGCAAAAGAAATGAACAAGAAAACAAGCAAAAACACAATTAGATGTTACTGCAAGATATGCACCAACCAACAATATATTATTGTTCACAGGGGTGGAGATACAGAAGTAAATAAGATAAGTATAATACATTCCTACCCAACATGCTATTTGCAATCTAGAAGGAAAATATTTTAAGAATGAGCAACATCATAAAAAGCTCAGAGAACTGCAGAGCAACTAAATGAAAGCCTGAGCCCAGGTTAGAGCAGCAGCATTTCACATGAGCCGGTGAAGACTAATAAAAACTAGATGAAACGAAATGGAATGGAAGAAAACAGAGAGAGAAAGTAGCATTGTAAAGGTCTTAGAGTATGATGGAATATGATTTTTAAAAAACAAATGTAGTTCCATATTCTTGGTGTGAAAATAGCTTAAGGAATAGTGGCTGCAATTGAGACTCCATATAAACAAATGAACAAAATCATGCTTGGCTTTATGGATCGTAGTGAAGATTCTGAACCCTATTTTAAGAGGAATATGAATAGAGCACATTGAGTAATGAGTTCAGGGATGCACTTGAATTTTAAAATGATATCCCTTTAGTTTCAGTTATACACTACTAACATTTGTTAATAACTAAGTTGAGAGACCAGTCAAACTTACTGCAACAATCTAGGGGAAGGGAGTGAAGAAAAGGCTAGTCCTGGTGTGGACTGGAGTCCTGACAGTGGATATAGAGAGAAGGAGAGAAACACAAGTGATAAATGTGGAGTAGAATTGATATACGTAAAGTAATATTGATCAAATTTAGAGATTAATTGTGTATGTTTACAAAAGAATTAATTTTTTTTAATTATAACTCATATATTTTTCTTTTTAACATTAAAAGTGGTTAAAGGAACTCACTGAGATAAGGAAGAATAATAAATTAGAACACTTAGAAATAAATATATTGCCTATGTATCTGTTGAATGGATGATACCCAACAGCCATCGAAGTTGAGATGTTTCATGGCAAGTCATATATGTAAGAATAAGAGGAATGATCAAGCCTAGAGGTAATCAGAATCATAGGAGTCATTATAGGTACCTAAAGAAGGCATATGAATCAAGACAAGAGTATATACACACAGGGGATTGCTGAAGAACTCCAACAGATAACAGATACATAGAGAGAGAAAATCAACAAATATATTAAAGGCCTTGACCCAAAGTTAATGTGATTATTTTAATGTCATCTTACTCAGTGGAATTTACTGAAGACAGAATCAAAATTCAGCACTGTCACTTGTAGCTTATTTAGCTTGTTGTAAGAGGTGAAGAGCATAATGTTTTAATGTCTTCTTTTTGACATTTTTTCCTTAATTTTAAGTAAAGGAGGAGAACATCAGTTGAGATTTGAGAGCGAATAGCAAGGTCAGGTTTGTGGTAAGAGTAGGTAAGTTAATGGAGATAATCAGGTATACCAGTGATTTTCATTGCTAGAAAATGAAAATTGTTTTATGGTTGGGGTCACCACAACATGAGGAACTGTATTAAAGGGTCACAGCATTAGGAAGGTTGAGAACCACTGATGTATATCTTATATTGAACTAGGATTAGGGTTTTACCTTGTAGGGACATTGAAAGTAGAATGGGCTATGGAACTTTAGGTGGATCTTCAAAGTGACGTATACACGCTGACCATAGATGCTAAGCTGAATGAGACAAGAGGAGTCTAATGTCAGAGAAAATGGACCATCTGGAATAGGGGCACTACCATGGCAGTAATTAAACATGAGAGTGGGATAGATAGAAAGTTATACACAGACAGTAAGATGTCCAACTTGCAGATTTCAGAGCTTGAACATAGTGGATCAAAGATAAATTCTTGAATGTGACATGTTGAAAAGCTCGAATATGTGAGTTAACAAGTGAATGAGACTGAAGGAAATAGAAGAATCAGGTGAAAAGTAAAATATGTCTAAAGAGGAAAGAGAGAGTTTTTAAATCCTGCATTAATTCTTAGCCAGTCACACAAGTACATATTCTTGAAGGTATGCTGTATTCACAGTCCCACACAGAAGACAGCAATTTTTTAAAGATAGCTAGAGCAAAGACTATATTTGTATTAAAGTTAACTGATGCAACTGATGTGTATCAAATGCTTGTTTGTTTCAGGTAGTGTTCAAAGCTCTGGGAACCTATAAAAGATAAATGAAATTCATGTGAACAAACTTTTCTTTCGAAAAATGCTTACATTCTGGTCTTTGACAGACAAACTAAGAAAAAATATCTCAGAAGAGCAAAAGACTCCATTTGAGACTTTATTTATTATTATTTTTTTACATCTGCAACAGATTTATTTTTTAAAGGAATGGATTTTGAAAGAAAACATGGGGCAAAATTATGGAATAGAAAATAAATACAACTGTAAGCTGTTATTTTTTTTCATTTACTTATTTATTGTGTCACCCAGGCTGGAGTATAGTAGTTAGATCACATCTCACTGCACCCTCAAACTTCTGGGCTGAAACAATACCCCCATCCTACCTCCCTGGAAGTATAACTGCACATCAATATGTCCATTTAACTTTTAAATTATCCTTTTTTGGTTTAATTTCATGTTAGTATCAGGAGACATGTGATTCAGTTATATTCTTTATATTTGTAATGTAAAGTCTGAATTATAGTTAATCATTCACCCAGAAAATGGACCATACATCCCTCCATATACCCTATAAAAGAAAACTTACCGAGCCTCCTCACTCCCTGCTTTTCTCTCATGTGGTCTGTCATTGTTGATCTACTATTTTCAGGTTGGTACTAAGAATATGGGATGTTTGCTTGTCCATTCTTGAGATACTTAGGAAAATTACCAAATTCATCAGGCAATTTTGCATTCAACAAAAGATACACAGTCTCCATCATTTTATGAATAGTATTCCAAGTACACATATACCACAGTTTATTCAAGCATTGATGGGTTGTTTCCACATCTTTGCAACAGTGAAAATATTTGAATGCAAGTCTCTTTATGGTAAAATGATTTTTTATTTTCCTCCTGGGTAGATACCTAGTAATGGGATTGTAGAATCAAATTCTAGGTATACTTTTAGCTCCTTGAGGATTCTTAATACTTTTTTTCTGAAAAATCTCTTCTAGTTTGCAATCCTATGAACAGTGCATAAATGTACCCCTGTTTGCACACCCCACCAGAATCTGCAGCTTTGGGCCCTGTGATGTGGACTACTTTTAGTGGTATCGGGTGATACCTCAAAGTTTTGATTTGCAATTCTTAGATGATTAGGGATGACGGGCATTATTTCATGTGTTTGTTGTTCATTCATCTACCTTCTTGGGAAAAGGTCTTATTCATGTCACTTGTCCATTGATTGATGGGGTTGTTCGCACAGTTCTTGTTAATTCACTTGAGTTCTTTGTACAGTCTGGTCACTAGCCCTTTGTCTGATTCATAGTATGCAAATATCTTTTCTCATCCTGAAGGTTGTCTATTTGCTTTGTTGATTGTGTCCTTAGCTAGGTAGAAGCTTTTTCGTGGATCAGGAGTGAAAACAAAGGCCATATGATCCTCTTAATAGATGTAGAGAAAACATTCAACACAATCCGGCATCCTTTCCTGATCTGAACTTAAGAAAATAGGCAGAGATGAGAATTTTCTGAAATTTATAGACGCCATCTATGACAAATCCACAGCCAATATCATACAGAATGGAGTAACACTGAAAGCATGTCCACTTAGAACTGGAACCAGACAGGATTTCCGCTATTGCCACTACTATTCAGCATAGCTCTGGAATTCCTAAGCCAATGTAACCATGTAAGAGAAGCATATCAAGGGTATATGGATGGGAATAAAGAACGCCAATTTTTTCTTTTTGTTGAAGATGTGATTTTATATTTAGAAAACCCAGGGACTCAACCATGAGACTCCTGCAAGTGATCAAAAAATACATTAACATGTCAGGATATAAATTTTATGTCCACAAATCAGTAGCCTTCATAAAGGGCAACAACAGTCAATCTGGGAACCAAAGCAAAGACACAATACCATTCTTAATAGCTTCAAAGAAAATTATATACTTAGTAATATACCTCATAAAAGATGTGAAGGATCTCTACAGAGAGAACTAGGAAACCCTGAGAAAAGAAAGAACAGAAGTTTACAAATGGAAAAGAACATACCATGTTCATAGCTAAGAAGAATCAATATTGTTAAAATATGTATGTTACCCTAAGAAATTTACAGATTTAATGTCATTTATATTAAAACACCAATGTCATACTTTGAAGAATTTGAAAAAATAGTTCTTCAATTTTATAGAACCAGGTAAAACTCCACATAGCCAACACGATTCTGTGAATAAAAACAAATCTGAAGGCATCATGTTACCAGATTTCAGGTTATACTACAAGTCTATAGTGATCCAAACAGCATGGTACTAGCACAAAAATAGAGACATAGATCTATGGAACAGAAGCAAGAACCTAGACATGAAACTGGCCTCTTGACATCATCTAATCTTCAACAAACCAAATAAAAGAAAACACGGGGTGGGGGGGGAAGAATCTCTATTTAATAAATGGGCCTGGGAATATTTGGCAGCTACATGTAAAAGACTGAAAATGGACCTGCACTTTTCGCCACTTACAAATAATAGCTCAGACTGGATAAAAGATTTATATCTAAGACATGAAATGATTTATATCTAAAAAAAACATAAAAGTGTAGGAAAAATTATTAATCATACTGGCCTTGGGAAAGAAGTCATAAAGAAGACCCCATTGGCACCTGTGACAACAACAAAAATTAATTTTCTTTTTATAGATGAAGTCTTGCTATATTACCCAGGCTGGTCTTGAACTTTTGGCTGCAAGTGATGATCCTGTATCAACCTCTCTAAACGTTGAGATTACATGAATGAGCCACTGCAGTTGGCCAAAGGTTTTATTATCTATGCTGTAGTAATAAACATAACCAAAATCACATGCATGTACAATTACGTGACAGAGCCAATGCACATAGGAAGTCATTTCTTTTTAAAAATCAATATTGGTTTTTACTAATTCATTTCATAGTTACTGGTAGTTCCAGCATAAAGAGTTTGCCAAAATATATACTAGACATGAAAATTTAAAAGTCCAAAGGAAGATATTTGTTTAAAAGATCTGATCATTTTATGTCTGAAATTTTAACAATGATTGGCATTTGGATTTCTAGGTTTTTAAAAATTAAAAATAAAATATATGATTAATGTTTGTAATAGAGACTAACCCATGCTGTAGTAATAAACATAATCAAAATCATGTGACAGACCCAATGCACAATAAAGCATTTATATTTGTGGGTTTTTTTTTTCCTCCTTTGGGCACTTTAATATAATTCTGAACAACAGCAGCAATAACGATACATTTTATATGGATACATACACATGCATATATATGTGTGGACTTATAGAAAAGCAGATATCAGCATTTCCACCGAAACATTCTGTGCAAAAGGATCACTAAACATTTGATACATGAATTAACTAGCTATGTATGCAGAGAAATATGTAGGCAGAAGGTGCAAGATAGACAAATATACTTGCATAATTGGAAGTCTGTTAAGGTCAAAGGACTACAAGAAGTTCAATGTGGTGGGAGTACACAGCACGGAGACTGTTATCGACACAAAATGTGCACTCATTTCTTTATGCGTACAGTTCCATAATAAATTTTAAATTAGATTGTGACAAATAGAATGTGCATATACTCGACCTTAGTCATAACTAAGAAGAGGGAGAGGGAAGAGACAGGGTACTAATGACCAAAATGGAGATGCAGAGGAATTCAAATGAAATATAACTAATTCAAAAAGACATACAAAAAGGAAGAAAAAAGGGATAAAGTACAGATAGAATACACAGAAAACAAATAACAAGATGGTAGATATAAATGCAACCATATTGATAACTTCATTAAATGCCAGTGATTTAAATACTCAGAGCAGAGAACGCTAGTGTGCTTAAATAAGTAAAGGCATCCATGTGTTGTCCTTAAAAATACACCTTAAATATGAAGAAATAAAATCATTAAAAGTAAAAAGAAAGATGGGCAAAGCTTTATTATACAAAATAATCTCAAATAAGCCAGCGTGACTTTATTAATATAAGACAAATGAAACTCAGGGCAAAAATATTTGCCAGAAATACAAGGGGGTGTTAGTTTTTCTAACACTACCAAAGCGTAGTATCACAAAGTGGGTGTCTTAAACAAAAGAAACGTATTGTTTTGCAGTTCTTAAAGCTAGAAGTCTAAAATCAAGGTATGAGAAATGTTTATTCCTTCAGCGGGATGAAAGGGAGCCCCTCTTCTCTCTTCCTTTACCCTTAGCTTTGGGTAGTTCATTGGCCATATTTTGCATTCCTACGCTGGTGGCAGCACAACTTCCATCTTGAAATGTACTTCCCCCAGTGGTCTTCTCTCTCTCTCTCGCTCTCCTTTAATTTTCCCTTTTTACAATGATTCCAATTGTATTGGACTGGGGCTTGCCTTAATGACTTCATTTTAATATGATTCTCTCTGTAGAGACTCTATTTCCCAAAAAGGTTAGATTCTGTCTGAGGGGCTGAGGGTTAAGAATTCAATGTATCATTTTGAAATGCACAATTCAACCCATAACAAGGAGCATTGTAACCTGATTAAAGAGTCATATTTTTAAAAACAGACAGCAGTTCTCAATATGTTTTCACCTCAAAACTGCAAAGTACTTGAAGCAAACTCCAATAGAACTAAGAAGCAGGCAAACGAACTATTGTAGTTGCAAGTTCAGCGTTCCTCATGGGTATGTGGAGATATAAAGCAGAAGACACACAGATAAGCCATCCAATTAAAAATAGTCAAAATAGATGAAAACATTTCACATAAAAAGATATGTAAGATATATGAATGGTCAACAAACACATGAATACAAACTTAATATCATAAATTATCAGGGAAAGTAAATGCAAACTATGATGTGATGACGTTTATAGAATGAGAAAATTTAAAAAGGGAGACAACACCAAGTGCTGGTAAGAATGAAGAACAATTTAAATCCTTCTCCACTGTTATCAGAAATGTCATGAACTTATTGCTAAGAGAATTTGCCACTTTCTTATCCACCCAAACGTTCTTAGAAGTTTTTTCTAAAATCTAAAAACTACAACAACCCAAATGTCCATCAAGAAGTAGATAGATATCTACATCTATCAGTATAATAAATTATTATTTAGCAATAGAAATGATGTATACTAAATCATGGATGAATCTCAAAACTGTTGTGCTAGGTGAAAGAAGATAGGCACAACTATTCCATGCTGTATGGTTCTATTTTTTTGTAATTCTCAAATGGTAAATAGAATCTACTGGGTCAAGTTTGGAAATAAGGCATCAACAGGGCATGAAGATGTGTATGAGGTGATAAAAACGTTTTATATATAGATTTTAGTTTGGTTAAACCCATTTATTCATTTTCCAAAATTTGTTCAACTGTTCTTTTAAATATTACAGTTTGAGGATTTGATTGTCATGTGAGTTTTTCCTATATTCTGTTGATGAAGAAGAGGAGGAGGAGAAGGGCCAGGAGGAGCAGGGAGAGAAAAAGAATAGGGCAGGAGGAAGATGAAAACAAAAAGGAAGAGGAAGAAAAAGAATAGAAAGTAGAGCAAAAGGAGTATTTGTGTCATTATAAAGTGCCCGTTAGTATATTAAATACTAGCATTATTGATTTTCTATACTCGTGATACTAATTGCACAAGGCAGTTCATACTTGAATGATAAACAATTATTGCATTAACAGTCTCCTCTCTGAGAAAAAGAGGCTTTTATTATATTGAACAAGGGAATAGTCCCAACACCCTAAATATAGAAAATCATTTCATGCTTTATGCATTTTATAATATATATTTATGTCTGCATGAATTAAAGTACAACAAAAGATTCCAATGTCTAATAATTGGGCATACATAATAAATGTATAAAAATAATACCTTAAGATACTATGCATATTTTATAGGGGCCTACATAGTAGTATAAGAGAGAAAAACAAAAGTTTAAATTGTAAGTCTAAAAGAAAATTATTCATTTCTTTCTTCCTAAAATGAAATGCTATTAAGTATCTCTGGAGCATTTTTCAGCCTTATGGCATTATAATCCTTCAACCTGGTCATAGGCAAGATTACATTTTCTCAGAAAATCACGACCATTTTCCACCTGCAATTTTATTTGAAACATCATAAAACATCATAGTTTGTGGAGTTCTTTATTACTGGAACATTTCTTAAGGGCATTTTCAATAGCAATTTTCCATTTTATTTTTCATATTTTGAGATTTTTTTCCTTCCACTGAACAGATATCCTGATTCGATAACATATATGTGAAAGATATTTGTTTATATATTAAGTTATATATTTATATATTAGGTTACTATATCTGTAAATATTGTATAAATAGAAATAAAATTAGTTCCAATCAATATAAGCTCTTGAAATGTGTTAAACCTACATGATTTTTTGTAGAGATGAATTATACTCTAATCCCTCGAAAATTCTGCATGTTCTAAGAGAGATATCTTAGAATGTGATTTTTTTAAATAAATGTTCTCATAATAGGAAAAAGTATGCTATTTAACATGTTATTTAGTGGGTGGCACCTGTGGCTCAAAGGAGTAGGGCGCCGGCCCCATATGCCTGCGGTGGTGGGTTCAAACCCAGCCTCAGCCAAAAACTGCAAAACAAAAACAAAAAACATGTCATTTAACCAAAAATGAGCACTACAATATTCATTCTCACTGGTATGTGAACCATTCAGAAATATAAAACAATTAAAGAAATATTTTAAAAGTAAACAAGTTATTCTTGCAATAAGAACTTATATTATCTTTATACTCATTAATCTTTTCAACTCTTCAATTATTGGTTATAATATTTTATGAAACAAATTAAATAGAAAACTACTTTTTAAAATTTAAGATAAAGACCATGTACTTATGTACAAAGACTAAGCTGTGGTTCAAAACAAAGTATTACTAGATACTATAAGACAAATGGAATGTTTTTTATTTAAAACTTGCTATTAATATATTATCTGAATGTATTACCCTAATGCTCCAAAAATGTTATTGTCTAAATTAAGAGTTATTCAATTTTATATTTTTGTGACTGTTAAAAAAGAAATTTGGGGAAGTTAACCTTAATTCATAATACTGTTTTAAAAAGGATTTCATTACATAATATATATCTGACTTAAGTAACACCTATTCTGTACCAATATATGTACACCTAAATTAGAATCCGTTTTGTTTATACAGCATATAATGAGTGATAATTCCTTGTTACATCCCCTGCTAACTAATAGTCAATTTTGTTTATCACCTTTGCAGAGATGCATAGTTCTGCATGTCTACATTGTCTTAGCTATAAAATGTTCTTTAATATGTATCAATAATGATATTTGTGCTAACCAAGTAACTGCAAGGACCCACAGAGTTAGAAAGCAAATATTAGAACACCTTAGTGGATTAGCCAAGCCTTTAAAAGAAATTCCTAACTTTATTCTAAATATTTTTTAAATATTCTGTATGTTATGATATTTTAACCTTGTAAATGTTTCTGGCTGGGGAGAGACTGTACATGTTGAGCTAATCAATTCTTTTTTTTTTTTTTGAGACAGATCCTCAAGCTATCCCCCTGGGTAGAGTGCCATGGCATCACATCTCATGGCAACCTCCAACTCCTGGGCTCAAGCGAGTCTCCTGCCTCAGCCTCCCAAGTAGCTGGGACCACAGGTGCCCGCCACAACGCCTGGCCATTTTTTGGTTGCAGCCATCATTGTTGTTTGGTGGGCCCGGGCTGGGGATTTGAACCCCCCACCTTAGGTGTACGTGTCTGGCGCCTTAGCTGATTAAGCCAGCTCATATACAGTGTCTAATACTGAGGACGCCATTAGGGGAAACCTAGAGCGCTGGCAATAATGAGACTCATCCTAAATCCTTCCTGAGGAAATTCCTGGCAGTCTTTGAAGAAAACGATCTTCACTCTGAAGAGTTCTCTCTATTCCATCCTCCACTCCAGGCTAAAAGGATCGTGGACTTGTCTGAACTCCACAGCACTTAATTGTTCCCTTCCCTATGGACCCAGCTTTTTCTACCTTGAATTGCCCTAATTTGCAGTCTTCCCGCCAAAGAGACCACTGAGTGCAGAGACTGCCCTTTACCCCTCAGCAAGCCTTACGAGGAGAGGTGTGTATAGCAAAGACCCCCCACTAGACAGATTCTGTGTTGGCTGTTTTCAGCCCTCGCGAATGAAAAGGATGGTATTTCTCCCTATCTGGTCGGTGCACCCTTTACTCCTGTATAGAACCAACTGTGAAAAGAGGCAGAAAGAAAATTATATCACATTCCTCAAGAGAGGCCTGGTGCAGAGATAAGTGAGGACAGACTCCTCCCCAAATGACATGATCCATTTCTAATCTTAAGTAGGGCAGTATTCTCCTAAGGCAGTATTTACCAAACCTTAGTCACTCACATTCCTCTTTCACAATGTTTGCCAAATCTGCACCCTGTCTATAATATTGTTTAAAGTCTTAAAATCAATTCATCTATTTAACTTGAATATCTTTTTGAAAGAAAATGTATGTGGTTACTATACATGGAAAAGAAAGAAAAAATATAATTGGCCAAAACTTGAAGGTAACTATAGCCATAAAACTTAAAAGTAATCATAACAGGTAACAGCGGTGTTATGATGATTGACGATACAGATGATTGGTAATATAGTAGATGGATGTCATGCCTTAGGGCACTTGGGTTTTAGAACAGCTTTCTTTTTGTTAAATGTGTGTTCTTTGTTTAGAAGGGAAATTAGCAAGTACTATCAATAGAAAGGAAACATAAGCCAAAACTAGACTTTCCTTTTGATGCCCCCAGAAGAGTGGAATAACTTTGATGGGGAGACAGTCAATTAGGTAAATAATGCCCCACCAGTGATGTTTACATCCCAATTGGAGCCTGGGCATATGTGACTGTAGCAGCAAAAGGAAGTTTGCAGACGTGATTAAGTCAGGATCTGAAGGTGAGGAGTTTATCCTGGATAATCTAGGTAGGTAAGCCCAACGTAAACATAAGGGTACTTATAAGAGGTCAAAATCAGAAAAAGTAGGTGTTACAATAGAACCAGAAGTTGGTGGTTCACACTTGTAATCCCAGCACTCTGAGTGGCCAAGGCAGGTGGATTGCTTGACCTGACAAGCTCTAGACCAGCCTGAGCAAGTGTAAGACCCCGTCTCTAAAGAACAGCTTGGCATTGTGGCAAGCACCTATATGGTTCCAGCTACTTGGGGGGCTGAGGCAAGAGGATCACTTCAGCTGAAGAGTTTGAGGTTGCTGTGAGCTATGACACTACAGCACTCTACTGGGGGCTAGAAAGTGAGACTCAATCACACACACACAAAAAGGAGGTAGTCTCCAGAATTTGGAAAAGACAAGGAAACAAGTCTGCAAAGCTTTACCAACATTTCAAATAAATTCGTATGATTTTTCAGCCACTAAATTTGTGGTAATTTGTTATGGCAGCAATCAGAAACTACTGTGGAGACTGATTCATACACCATGGGATGCAAGGGTATGTAATACGGTGCCGGGTATCAGCTAGAATCTCCCATACCTGCAGTGGTGTACACCGTGCACAAGGGGCGCACTGCCTAATGACCTCTACTAGACAGACAGGAAAAATTAGTATTCATAGATTAAAGCAACTGGGGAAGAATTTAGGCCTGAGGCAGTGAAGCTGGTTGCTAAGATGCTGGCTGATTACAGGGGAAGCTCTGCATGGTCAAGGTCCTGTTTCCCTCACTACTTCTTTCCTTATTATGTAGACCTGACATGAGCAGAGACTATTCCAGACTCAGCCCTCCTTCAACAAATGGACTCTGCTTTGAGGTAGGTCACGCTGGGGGCTCTTCTGCTCATAGATTGTACTGCTATTCTCTTAGACTAAAGTAAGCTTGGGGATATTTCCTTAAATTAAATGAAGTAAATTGCTGTACTTTTGTCTCATTGTAAAAAGAAAAATCCATTTATTATAGACATTTTAGAAAATAGAAAGAAGCTAACAAAATAAATAATAATAAATAATATAATATAAATAATAAAAAATAATAAGTTCTTACTGCACAGAGAAAACTAGTTGGTTAACATTTTGAGAGATTTCTATTTGATCCATTTATACTTACGTCTATTAATAACAAAAATTATTCAATAAATACTGTTTAGTAGCCTTCATTTTTTCCCATTAAGATCTATTAGGAATATTTTTTCACCACCGTTAGCACTGCAATATTTTTATCCTGACTGAATAGTATTCTATCGCAAGCATGAGCTAGAATTTATGTAACCATTTCACTCACATGGCTATTTTTGCCATTTCCAGTTTGTTACTATTTCCTTACAAATATTTTGGCTTACCACAGATGGGTTCTAGAAATAAATTTGAGTTAAGAATATTTATGGGTTTTATACATATCACCAAATTTCCCATCAGAGAGTTATAAAAACTTACCTTATAAAAAATGAATACATTTAAAGGGAATCAACTGCAAGTTTGATTGAATTTAAAGTAAGGAAACGGTAACTCTTTCAGGTGGGGGGAGGAGGAAGGCTTTTTATTTTGTACTTTTTGTGATAAACATGAGACTATTCTTGCCTTCCTCTTGCTGAAGTGACCAGACGTCCCGTGGGACAGTCCTGATTTTTAACAATTTGTCCTGCGTCCCACAGCATTTTTAAAAAGTCCCAATTTTTGGAAAGAACACATGGCAAGCTAGGGAATAGCGGGAGAATGGGAAGGGAATATAGGGCTGCTGAAAAGGTTAATGTAACTCCTTTTGGGAATGAAGAGGTTAATGTAACCTCATTTGGAAATGAAAAGGCTAATGTAAACTCCCTACTCCCCTCCTGGGCAAGGTCACCCAGGTGGACTGCTCCCTACTCCTTTGAGCCACAGGCTCCGCCCTATACATAATTTTTTTGATGTATTATATTTGTAAATTGTACTTATGCTGAAATTTAAAAAATATATATTACAATACTATTTTTGCATTCTATGAAAATTTTTATTGCTCCATATAGACCAAATTTTTACTTAAGTACCACCCCCACCACCCCCCACCACCCCCACCCCTGTCTATGATGTCCTGCTTTACCAATGTTAAAATCTGGTCACCTTACTTTTGACTGGGCCACCTATTGGAGAAAGAGGGAAGACAGAGATGCCAAGGAAATGGGAGTAACTGGTTAAAGAAAATAATAATAATAATAATGATAAGTGATGAAAGTTTTTCCTGGGGACATTTTGATAAATTTGAAAACCCTTCTAG
>CAUYQV010139976.1:0-62829 GCA_963574575.1 Galagoides demidoff | reverse complement strand
AGGCGCCTGCCACAACGCCCGGCCATTTTTTGGTTGCAGCCATCATTGTTGTTTGGCGGGCCCGGGCTGGGGATTCGAACCCGCCACCTTAGGTGTACGTGGCTGGCGCCTTAGCCGATTGAGCCACAGGCGCCGAGCCGTATGTTGGTTTTCTTGTGGTGCTTTTTATCACAGCACCAACGCTCAGCTTTACCAAGATAAGACATCATCCATGGGCACAGCACCAGCTAATACTCGACTGTCAGCTACTTCCAGCTGGCTAGTAGTACCTAGGGTGTCCGGTGGGTGTCACTGTCCCCTCAAAAATTCAAAGTACCTGGCAGCATCCCTCTGCCTTTGCTTTGTAGCCTCGAGGCTCATTGGGGCATAGTAGGAGTTGAGTATCTAAGATCTTTGGTTAAACAGTAAAGAACTCGTAAATCAACCACAATTTCTTAAAACTAAGAAGTCAAATCCTGATGGCCCAAGATTAGTAGAAAAGTTGAGGAATGAGGTGTTCCCTAGTCTCCGTTGACCCGAAGGCCAGCAGGCATGTGGGCTGGCCTGTCAGTGCTGTGTGACTTCCCACGCACATCCCTCTGGGCAGACAAAGCTGGAGGACTGCAGGAGCATGATCGCGGAGCTGCGGGTGGAGCTGAAGAAGGCCAACAACAAGGTGTGTCACACCGAGCTCCAGCTCAGCCAGGTCTCTCAGAAGGTAAGAACCGGGGCAGACTGTATCAGTTCTGACACCATGGGCTGTTGCTCTTCTTCAGACAGACAGACATATTCTGTGGGTTCCTTGTGTGTCAGAGGCTCCGAGCAGGCAGTGACTCAGCTCTTCCCCCTCTTCCAGGACACTTGGCAGTGTCTAGAGATGCTCTGATTGATGGTTTTGGTGCTACTGGCATCTGATGGGAGGGGCCAGGAGTGCTGCTGCACCTTGCAGGGCACAGCCGCCCCCACTGCAAAGACATATCCCTGGGAACTTTATACTTTGTTTATGTAAATGTAAAAAGTTTATTCAGGCTGGGAGCCTGAGACAGGTAAATCGACTAAATTCAGGAATTTGAGACCAGCCTGAGCAAGACCGAGACCCTGTCTCTACTAAAAATTGAAAAACTATCCGGTTGTGGCAGGTGCCTATAGTCCCAGGTACTTGGGAGACTGAGACAAGAGGATCACGTGAGCCCAAGAGTTTGAAGTTGCTGTGAGCTGTGACACCAGCCACTGCATTCTGTTCAGCCTGTTTCTACAAAAAAGTTCACTCAGGTTTCTGAGCTGTGATTTTTCCTTTGGGGTTCACCATGTTCTCTGTCCGTCATTTGCTCAAGAGTGAGTGAGTTTTCCTGAGGGCTTTATTCCACTGGACCTAACATTCTGTGTGGGGGTCACCTGTCCATCTTCTCCAGGTGGGGGTCAGTTGGATTTCGTATGTTTACGCTTCCTCCTCTCTCCAAAGCACAGTTTTAATGTGCATTTCTGTTTATTTTTGTAGCCACTGGGTGCCATCCTCCCTGCCTGCCATTATGTCAGGGAATTGAAAACTATGGGAGTTGTTTATTCTGCTCGTCATTGAAATATTATTATGTTCCTAGCTGGTTCCCTGTTTAACGTCTGTGTGTGACTGTTACATTGTTGGATTTTTTACTTTGCTTGTGTATGTTTTTTGGTTAGCTCTCAAATAGTGAGTCAGTCCAGCAGCAGATGGAGTTCTTGAACAGGCAGCTGTTGGTTCTTGGGGAGGTCAACGAGCTGTACTTGGAACAACTGCAGAACAAGCATTCAGACACCACCAAGGTATGCCGGGGTCCAGGCGTCCAACCTGGGCGATAGCTCTTTGGACCCAGACAGTATGTCTATGGCACGTTTTGTGACTTGTTTCTTTAAAAGATAGAGCAGTGGTCCAGGTGTCTACTCCCACCTTTCTGGCCCAGCAGTGTCCCAGCCACCCAGCTCCCAAGGGGAGCTTGTTTCCCCTTATTGGGTGTAGTGGTAATTGGCACAGAACAGATAAAAGACTTTCCTTTCTCTCCTCTCTGCCCCCTTTAAAGGAGTGAGAGAATAAAGTGTGGGGAAGCACTTCTGTTTCACATACCTCTTAGAACTGTGGGCACATACTGAAGTACGGGTCGTTTTTTCTTCCTCTTACTGTTGAATTTCTGCAGATAATAGTTCACTCTTGGCAACAAGGCCAGCATTGGGATGATCTAACATTAATTAGTGCCTCACCAGTGGTGTTGAGGCAGAAGTTTATGTCACTTTATAAATAGCCTCAGGTAATGTTAGTGAGTGAGTTGGGAGTAGAATTTTAATAGTAAATGCTCAGATGCTTCCTGTCACCGACTTCCCCGTCACACACAGGCCTTCTTTTAGGACTTCAGGGCTTATGCTTTATAAAGTCCCTTTTTGGGTCAAATGTAGAGAGTAGCCCTAGAACCAGATATGTAATTTTCATATGGAGTCAATCTTTATTCCCAGCTCCTCTCACATCTCAGACTCCGACTCCCTGTAGGAGAATCTAGATGTAGAACTTCCTCTAGAAACCAGCTCTAACTTATTTTGAGGTGTCATGGTTTGGGGAAGAGAAGAGACTAGGGGTGGATCTAAGGGCTAAGACATGAACAGACCACTGGAGGGCAGGAGTTTGAGTACAGCCTGGATAACATAGTGAGACCCTGTCTCTAAGAAGACCAAACCAAACTAGCCTGGCTTGATAATGCAGGATTTTATTGTTTAATTTAATAGGAAGTTCTAAGGCACATGGCCAGATAGGTGGGGCTGGGAAGTCAGGGCCAGCATCTCAGAGCCAGGCCCCCTGCACTCTTCTATGTGTCCTTATTCTGTCCTTTTGGCCTTGTCCTCTAGCTGGCTGACCTCATGGCTGCCAGGTATATGCCATAGGTGCAAATATCACAAGCCGACCCAGTGATGCCCCTCAGAAGAGGACAGCCCATCTTCCTGGGGGTCTTTCTCAGCAAGAAAACTTTTCCCAGAAACCCTTCACACATTTCCCATCTCTCTTGTCAGCCAGGATTGTCGTCATGTGCCATTCCCCAGGCCAGTCACTGGCTTGAACCAGCCAGATTTGCCCCTGGACCTGGAGCTAGGGTTGCCCTTGTTATGTCCAGTGAAGGAGGAGGAGTAGGTATCTGAGCATCAGGTGGAGAATGGGGGCAAGGGTTGGGCAAAGCAGCCCCCGAGGTGATCGTGAGGATCAGTGAGAGGACGTGAATGGTCTTGGTTTAACACCTCGCATGGTTACCCAGGAGAACTATTGTTTATGGCAGAGGTCAGGGGTGTTCACTCCGCCTGTGCTGAAGTCTGGTGCCCTTTAACAGAGCTGCAATGGCCACATTATCTGGTAGATGATTCTGAGTATCCTGTGCCAGAGGTGCTGGGCTGACCAAACCCTCCAGGCAGGGTGTTTTCATGAAACCTCACCTCCTTGCAGTTTACTCTTTTTTAAAAAAACAAATGTGTAACAAATTTTAATGTTATATACATTTTACCACAATAAACACATGCACACAAATGTAACACAGGATTGTTAGAAAGTATCCTTTCCACCTTTTTCCGATATTAATGCGAGTTTGCACTGGGTTTCAAGCTGTTCCAAGCTGTTCCAATCTGTCTGCGAGCAGGCCATCTGCCGTGGGGGATCAGCAGCCTTGTCAGGCACGGAACTGGCAACTGCTGCCCCTCCCTGAGCACATTGCTTCATTGGTGTTGCATTCTCCAGCTTTACCCCAGCAGGGGTTAGGAGAGGGAAATAATTTAAGAGAAAGCAAGTAATCCGTGATACCACTATATTGAAATTATAACTGAATATAGGCACATTTTCATGTGGTTATTTTGTAAATGTTTATGTTTGCATAGCTGATTTTATTGTTCATGCAGGTTTGTAGTCTTTATCTTTTTACTGATAAGATATCATTTTGTAAAATTTACAAATATAAGATGTATTTTTTCATAATTAATTGTTTCCCTGAAGACTTAGCTGTGTCTCCAGTTATTTGCTCTTAGAAATATGCTGTGATGACTTTTTTTGTGTGCAAAATGTTTATGTTTCAAGGGATTTCTTTAGGGGTAGATTTCAAGGAACAGCTACTAGGATGCTGCTTAACTGCCAGCTCATTTTTCAGAAAGTTAGATGTATATTAGGTTATATTTCTACTATAGTATAGTAATGTGCCTTCTCAAAGCTTATTACATTGTTGTAATGGATACGGCAAAGTGGATACAGCATGTGTACTTTTTATAAGTACTAACTCCAGTCTCTTCTTTTAGGAAGTAGAAATGATGAAAGCAGCATATAGGAAAGAATTAGAAAAAAACAGAAGCCATGTTCTCCAGCAGAATCAGAGGCTTGATACCTCTCAGAAACGGATATTAGAACTGGAATCTCATCTGGCTAAGAAAGACCACCTTCTTTTGGAACAAAAGAAATATTTAGAGGATGTCAAACTCCAGGCAAGGTAATTTTCATCAGGAAAAGTTCTTGCAGGGATGTTTTTATTAAGTGGGACTTCCATATTCTGGACTGGTCTGTGTCTTTCAGAGGACAGCTGCAGGCTGCAGAGAGCAGGTATGAGGCTCAGAAAAGGATCACTCAGGTGTTTGAATTGGAGATCTTAGATCTGTACAGCAGGTTGGAGAAAGATGGCCTCCTGAGGAAACTTGAAGAAGAAAAGACAGAAGCAGCTGAAGCAGCAGAAGAAAGGTAGGAATGAAGAGTTACCTTGAAGGCCGTGGGATTAAGCTGCCGCTCTCAGAACCAGGACGGTGTCACCTGTCTTGGGAAGTAGTCGCAGCTGCTGAGGCAGGGCTTCAGCGCTCGGCCCCCTCCATCTCAGCCCCACCCGACTCACCTTTCCTCATAGTGCCAGTAATCTTCCTCTGTTCATTGTCCTGGCCTTGACTCACTTGATGTGGCCACAGGAAGTGTTCGTATTTAAGATTGCCACCCAGTCTC
Source organism: Galagoides demidoff (assembly GCA_963574575.1). NCBI lineage: Eukaryota > Metazoa > Chordata > Mammalia > Primates > Galagidae > Galagoides > Galagoides demidoff. The sequence goes on along the minus strand of CAUYQV010139976.1, from coordinate 57,875 downwards.
CCTCGTGACTTAGTTTCTCTAATAAGATCTCTTGCTTGACTGTGGCATTTTCACCAGCGTGGCCTGCTGAGTGCGAATGTGAGTGGGTGTCAATGTAATTCACATCCCCCATGTGTGGGCGCTGCAACCACCAACTCCTTTTCCCTCCCTGCATTTCTTACAGGCTTGACTGTTGTGATGATGGCTGCTCGGATTCCGTGGTGGGGCACAATGAAGAGGCATCTGGCTACAACGGTGAGACCAAGACCCCCAGGCCTGGCAGCACCCGGGGCAGCAGTGGAAGCAGAGGAGGAGGAGGTAGCGGTGGTAGCAGCGAGCTTTCTACCCCGGAGAAACCCCCAAACCAGAGGGCAGGGCCGTTCAGCAGTCGGTGGGAGATTGCCATGGGAGAGCCCTCTGCCAGCATCCCAGCTACTGTCGGCTCACTTCCCAGTTCAAAAAGCTTCCTGGGTATGAAGGCCCGAGAGTTATTTCGTAATAAGAGTGAGAGCCAGTGTGATGAGGACGGCATGACCATCAGTAGCCTTTCTGAAACCCTAAAGACAGAACCAGGCAAAGACTCAGGTGTGGAAGCCAAGACTCCCCTGAACCTGGATGGCCCGCACCCATCCCCCCCAGCCCCGGACAGTGTTGGACAGCTCCGTATCATGGACTATAATGAGACCCATCCTGAGCACAGCTGAGGGTGAGGGCCAGTCACTGTTACCGTGTGTGGTGTTGGCACAGGACAGGAGGTGTGAGTGCACGTTTCAAAGCTTTCCTGTCCCAGGGTCTGAGTGGTGGAAGTGGGATGAAGGTCCTTTGACAGCTGACAGAATGCAGAACGGTTTTGGATCTGGCATGGAAATGCCTGTTGACCCTTCCCCTTGACCCACCCCAAGCCTCTCTGTCATTCACCTAGCAGTGTACTAATCCCAGGGCCAGTTTGCGTTCATCAGTAGCTTTATTTTCTTCTTCTTCCCCCAAAATGGTTGCGTCCTTTGAACCTGTGCAATATGAGGCCAAATTTACTCTGTGAGTCTAACACACCACTTCCTGCTTCCCTGAGGCTCAGATAACTGGGCGGGCCTTCCGTTAGACCAGGCAGTTGTAGCAGCACAGCCGAGTCTGGCTTTGTCCCTTCCCGGAGGACGTGGCCTGCGAAGCTTGTTGTCTCTACATGAAAGCTTTTAGGTAAGACTCTTCCCTGTTTTTTGATGCTGAAGCTCAGTATCAAAAGCAGCAGATCTAGAAAAACAGTGGTTTTTTTGCCCTCTTACATTCTTTTGGTGGTTCTGATAAGCTTCCTAGAAAGCTCTGTGTGGACTTAAGCCTGTTTGAAGAATCAGAGCTGCACTGTGGAGACCATCCTTTGGGAAAGCTCTCATCCCTTCTTCCCCCACTACCTCTTATTTATTTGGTGTTTGCTTGAATGCTGGTACTATTCTGGCCACAGGCTAGTGTGCAGGTGGTAAAACCTGCTCTCTGCAGGGGGGCAAGGAGTGGTCACTTGGAGATGCTGCCGCCAAGGACTCTTGTGCTGAGGACCCCTCCTCGGGTGAGCCCGTCTGGCTGAGCCTCAGTCCCACCCTCTCCTGTCTGTTTGCCTCCATCTGTGTTCACATGTCCTCTTGTTTATGTCACCTCTTTGTGACACAGTGGCAGAGAGGCTCTGAAAGTCCAAAGAGTTTCTTCAAAGTTTATGTGACATCATTGTCAGGCTGTTAGTGTTGCCTCATACAGTAGGTTCTAGGCTGGAGCTTTTTTATACCAATTCCAGCTTTCATGGTGTGACTCTCTAAAGAGCTTGATTTCGTCACACTCTCCCACGTTAGTGATAGCAGAGCAGTGGGAGAATGTTGATAAAGGCTGCGTGTGCCCACTGGGCTGTCCCCACATGCTCCTGAGAGTGACTCTCCACAGAGCAGACGCTCCTGAAATAAATGCTAGAAGCCTAAGAGCCGTCTCCTGGTGTCCAGCCAAGGTGAGGAGAGCGTGGTGGGGAAGAGCTGGTAGTCCCAGTTTTCCTACTTCTGTTCTTTGAGTAAAAAGAATAGAAGGGTTCAGTCATAAAGAGGTAAAAAGAAACTGTAATGGTACAAGATTTTCCTGTATATGGAAGCTTGCAGCACATGAGGGTAAGTCTTTTCTTTCTCTAAATGTGGCAATAAGTATTCTAGCATTCCCAACTAAAGAGAACTAGACCTTCTAAAGAGTCCATGTTACCATGGCTGTACTGGCAGGAGACCTGTCCACAGCAGACTCTGGGCTGTGACTGCTTGTATCCCTCCCTGCCCACCCTCAGCCTAGCACTGGCCAGTGTGGAGTGTTAGTGCTGCCACACATGTAATTCAGCTTTGTCCAAAGGAAAGCTTGACATCTAATATGTCCTAGTTTCCTGGTTTGGTTTTAGAAAAGGAGGATGTGAATAAATGCAGAAAGGGAACAAAATGTCATAGGTTAACTATCAAAGCTGGCTTTAATTGCTTCCCCCTCCTCAAGCCTGAGAGATCTGTGCCACAAAACAGGATATCAGGCACTTAAAGTCTTTGCCTTAACTGGCAAAGGAAAGATGCCAATGTAGAAAAGAAAAAACAAAATTGTTTTAAACTGGTAGATTATAAAGACGCAGGGAAGAAAGGAGGCAGCTTGGTGTAGTGGACCAGGGGACCGAGGCCTCTGTGCCCAGGCACTCGGCACTCCCTGCTGCCCGGCTGTCCCTTCTCTCAGCTTTACAGCCAGGGCGACCAGGTAAGCTCCAGCTGAGGTGCCTTTGAGTTGCAGGAGTCTGTGGGTTTTATTCAACCAAGGTTGGGGGATTGAGACCCGGAGTCTCGTTGACGTTATCCAGCCTAATAATGTAGGCTCTTCCGTTGCAGAGGACTCCCAGGTCATCAGTAAGGTTTTATTAATATTGTTCTTTAGAAGTGATACACCCGACAGGAGTCCGGGGAGTACTTGATTTGCTGTAGCAGGTAGTTTTAGGATGGAAAGGGGGTAGTAGAAGGACTCTCGGGAGGCAGTTCAGGCTGGGCAAAGGCATTAGAACCATTATTGTTAAGGCAGAGCCTATCTTGAAACTGATCAAGTAGCTTGGTATCATAATGTTGGGATTGGACAGGCCCCATCCAGAACTCACCATGGGCAAGTGGACCAATCCAAAGATGTCTGGCCCTTGTCATAACCTACTCTCATTCCCACCTGACGCTACCCAGGGGCAGCCCAGCCCCAAGAAGAAGAGTCTGTTTCTTGTGTAGCATGGAGTTTTTTGAAAGGAGCATTGTGGCATTGGGGGCCAGGGCAATAGCAAGATGCAGAGAAAGTGAGGTCCTCAGTCCCTCGATCTCCAGAGGTGAAGAAGCATATGGATCTCTATTTGACAGAACTTCTAGGGATTTTTCAAAAGTTTTTGGCAAGGTTCTGCCATGAAGTCTATAAAAATTGTTACTATGGAATTGGAAGAAATATGTGGTTGTGAATATAAGAAAACTGACTGAACCCAAAGGTAGGATCAAGGTCACTTCTTGGATCAAGAGGTTTTAAAATATGTGCTAGGACCAGTGTTGCTAAAGCTGGTGGGCAGACAGTGACTTCACTGGGTTTGCCAGCAGAGTTTTTCAGGAGAGAAAATTGCCCAACTTTTGGGAATGAGCTGCAGAAAGTTCTTATGAGGCTCTATGAGTGGAAAGATAATAAATGCACTACTTTGTGAGCCAATATTTATGTGATATTGTTGGGACAAAGTAGTCCAAACTGTCTCTAGAAGGTAAATTGCCACAACCCAGAAAGAGGCCCTGGGAGCCGGCGACAATGAGAAGAAATAGCCCCGCAGAGCGTGGCCAGAGAGGACACAGCAGAACCACAGGACACAACCCCCAGGCTCTCGTGCTGTCCCTGTGCGCAGCAGCACACATAGTCTCCAGTGTGTTTTTGAGAAAGATAAACTCAAAGGCGGACAACATGGTCACCGGGCTGAAAGGATCTCTGAGCACAGGGGCTTGGACTCTCAGTTAGGAATAGAAAACTGGGTGTGTCTCTGCGTGGACAGCACAGCCGCAGTGTGCTGTGACTAGCCGATGGGAATCTCTACCAAACACTAGAACACGCCACTTGTGGCCAGAAAGAACTGAAAGCAAAAGTACCGGGTGACAATAAACACTCAGCTTTTCCTACTGAAAGCACTACTAGGTGGGAGGAGGTGTGGACAGGGTGGAGGGGGCTTGGGCAGGATGGAGCCTCTGTGGCTGGGAGTGCCGCCAGTGGCTGTCACAGATGCTCAGAGAGCTCCTGGCCCCACCCAGGGAGCTCTGCCGCTCCCACGGAGAGCTGCCTGGTGTGCAGTGACACCAGTGCTCCCTGTCGGCTGCATCTTCACACTGTGAGGTACATGCTTTAAAATTGACTTGCCATGAGTGCGAAGATGTATGGAGTCTGAAGATGACATGTATCTGTTTACACCCAGGGTTCTGTGGCACATGTCCCCGATCCCTCCCCCGTAGTCGGCTGCAGACTCGCCGATTGCACTGGATGAAGCTTTCCTTAGGTTGGGGACTGGCCCCTAGGCTGCTGCTGTGAACCCTTGTCCCCAAGCAGCTCCTCTCCCTGTCTCCGACTCTCCAGTGTGCCCAGGGGTTTGTGTTTCTGTCTTTCCCACGCTGTCCTACAGTCTGTGTCCTCTCACCTGAAAGGAGAGTGGCAGTAGACACCAGGGGAACCTGCCTGGCATAGTGGAGCACCGGCACCCACATCTGCTTTGGGTCTTGAAATGAGTTAATGAAGGTAGAGGAGCTTTCTCCCCTCTTCCCAATGTCACAAAATTATCCATCCTTTGGGATAAGTAGGCTGCTTTAACCATTGGAGTAGATCTTTCGGAGGTGAGAGCCCCTAGACCAGCCCCTCCCTTCCCTTCCCCACCTCAATACAGTGTTGGACAGGAGGATGAGGTGCTGCTCTGTGGAGCAGACACTTTGGCTTATCAGAGGAGGCAGCCAGGCATTTTGCACTAGGAAGAATCAGTGATCACTTTTCAGAAGACTTCTATGGACCACAAATATATCATGGAGGAACAGATTTTGCTAAGACATAATCTAGTTTTATAACTCAATCATGGATGAACCGTATGTGGCTAACTTGTAATTTAAAGGGTCCCATCAGTGAAAAGAAAGTTTTTTTTTTTAACTGACTGCTTTTAGTTAAATTGAAGAAAGTCATCTCTTGTCAAAAAAGGTTTAAACTTTCCCACCACGATCTTAAAAGCATGTCAAACAATCCACATCAGATGCCATAAATATGAACTGCAAAAGAAAATGGTACAATCTTAGAGAATGGAATCGGAATCAAAAGGGTTTGCTGTCCTTCTTAGAATGTTCTAAAATGTCAAGGCAGTTGCTTGTGTTTAACTGTGAACAAATAAAAATTTATTGTTTTGCACTACTCTGCAGTGTTGACCTGGAGTGACTCAGAGGTGAAGTACAGCCCTAGTCCAAGGTTACAGCGGCCTCCAGCAGCTAGGGGAGGGGCTGACAGGTAGATTCAGGCCTTTGTCTCTAAGGCCCTTTTTGTTCTGGTAAATTATGTGGCACACAGCCACAGATTCTACCTTTATTTGCCTCAGATTCATGCTCTGCCCGGAAGAGTGGCCAGGTGGTCAGGTGTGGTAAGAGGGTGACTTGAGACTCCCCTCCCAGAGCAAGCTCCAAACCCAGTCCGCCTGCAGACTCTGCTGCCCGGCCTGGCCTTGCCTTTGGTGCTTGCTTTCCCAGGGTTTGGCTAACACACTGGGCTTGGTGGAGACCCACTGACAGTGTCCCAGAGCTCACCAATGTGAGCTGTGTTGGTGGTTTTGTGAGTGTGCCAAGGAAGCAGCTGCAGCCACTTTTTCCACCTTCTCTGTGCTCTCCAGGGGTGTGGGAGAAGGCTGAAAAACTGTGCCTTTACCAGTGTCGACATCACCCTGGCCTGAGGGTCTCTTGGCCTGGACGTGCGCACAAGGACCAGGGTGATGGGCTGAGGTCGACATGGCTCTCAGCCACTTACTTACCTCTGCCTAGCTGTGCCTGAAAGTCAGTATTAATCTGCCTATCCCACTATGGAAGGAACTCCTTTGAGTCAGAGACTCAGAGGGGACAGGTTTTTGTCTGGAAGATTCAGGCTTTCTTGTCTGAATAAGATCCTAATAAGACTGTCCACCCTTGGAGGAATGTCTAAATGCGGTCCCTCTGGGGTTGCCTGCGTGAGCCTCTTAGAAGTGGGCTCTGTTAAGATGGGCTGCACCTGCTTGCAGTGGTTTCTCTCTGAGGTATGCTCATGGCTCTGCTTGTGAGGCTACTACCCAGTGTCCTTGGATGTCTTAGGAGAAATGTAAGTTTTCTTTCAGGGGTAAATCCCGGGAAACCAAGCCAGGCAGAGAGGTGGTAGGACACTTTTTATTCTTGACTCTCCCCCTGAGGAGGCAACAATACAGAAGCTAAGTCGTCCCCTGTGAAGGGAAAAACCAACAGTCAGACTTTACTTTGGGCAAGTTCAGACACCAGGGACACATTTTATAATATCTGGGGATCAACTATACTGTGAAAACCTGGTCATCGTCCTTGTACAGAAGCCATAAAATCAGAATTCTTCTGGCCTCTGGCATGGTCCCCCCTCTCATGTAAAGAGGCAGAGGTGAGTTCAAGAAGCAGAGGCACTAAGGAGCTCGACATGCTGACCTCAGTCCATCCTGGGCAGGAGCACCCTGTCTGAGTGTGTGCCCTGCTTATAGCTGGGACTGGTGGGAGGACAAGGAGCTAATGGTCTCTTCCAGCTTGATGGCTCACTGCAAAGCTGGGGCCCACAGCTGGGTGGGCCTGGCACTGTGGGGGTTCTGGCTCGGAGAGGACCTGAGGGTGCAGCCCAGTGCCCTCCCTCATTACCACTCTGCTCTGGGCAACTCCTGTGAGCAGGAGCCTCTTCATCAGCATAAAAGCTGATGCTTAGAGGCAGAAGAGTTAGAAGTTAAAGCAGGGGAGGCAGAGGGGTTCTCAGTAATGTGTTAGCTGATCTCTTTGGGGATGAGATGTGGCCAGGACTATGGCGATTACTATGGCAAATTCTATGGGTGCCAAAGAAAGCAGATGAGCCAGGGAAAGCCAGTTATGTAGCAAAGTGCCAGCAGGCCCTTGGCTCTGAGTTACAGTTTCCCACGAGGCGGTCTCCAGGGAGGTTTGGAACATCCTTTGTCTTTCCCCCTGTCTTTTGTGAGTTGCCTACACTTGTGTTTTCTGGACCAAGGCTGGGTGCCTGTGGCCTGGGCAGGACGAGCGGCTCTCCCGCTGGCTCCATGGTGTGCCTGGGGCTCACTCACATGCTGCATCACTTTGCGGGGCAGCTTCTCTGAGTGGGCGATCCATTCTTTCATTAAATCCAGGATGATGGGGATGAGGCTGACCACTCCTCCATAATGGTTCCTGGCCTCATCACAGCTGAGATGGTTCACCACGTCGTGGGGGTATCTGCAGGCACGAGGGGGAACAGGTGAGCCTATGCTCAGGGACTCCCCAGGCTGTGGCAGGCAGCTGCCAGGCCTCAGAATGGAACTGAACTCACACCGTGCTAAGGCGCTCTGTCCCCAAAGACTGATAAAGCAGGTTTGGGAGGCCAGATGTGAGTTGCAAACTGCTGACCCATGATGTGTAGCACCCGGGTCAGGCTGTGGAGCCTGCAGGTTCCAGTCTCCCTTTAACTTGGGACTCTGGCATATTGTGCATGGGGTTCCCAACTGCCCCTGGAAGTGGCTCCTCCAGGGCCCGGCTGCTGTGCATAGCAGTGAAAATCTTTGTGGGCTTCTGGGAACAATAGTTCTATGACCCCTCTCCCTTTGCTTGGTGCTAACTCCAGTAAGATGTGTTACGTCCTACAACCAGTTTTAAAGAGGACGTTTCATTGAGTTAGAAACATTCCAGTAAATTAATGGGGTCTAGGGTCCTCCTCCCCCACCTCCAGGCAGACTGGACAGTAGCCACGTGATCTATGCAACAGAAGAAAGAAAAGTACAGTCACCTGCTTCCTTGGCAAAAGCCTCCCCACAAGCACATGCTAAGGCCTTGAGGACTGGACCAGAAGCGACTTACTTTGCTCTCAGGGTGCTTAAGTCGTTGCTTTGACTAACGAGGGTTTTGCATTTCTCGAGGAGGTTGTTGGTGACTGGGGTGCCAGAGTGCAGGGCCTCGAAGTGCTGGCAGAGCCTGCTCAGCTCGGAGCAGATGTCCAAGAACATGAGCAGAATCCGCCGGTCGGTGGAGTTGTTGCAGTAGTGGTCCATGTAGCTCTGCACCTGCGAGGGCCAGACAGCATGAGCTGGCTCAGGCACAGTCCAGCAGCGCCACACTGTCTCACCTTCTCAGAGTCACAGGGGTTAGGGGGTGAGAGTAATGCTGAAGCACTGTGATGTACGTCCACTATGTACTGCCAGCACCGAGAGCCCAGGCTGCACACGGTGGCCTGCAGGGCTGGTCCCACTCACTCCCCACCTGAACCCTCCACACTGAGCAGCCACCTTTTCTAACCCACATTTTACAGCACTGTGAATCCTGGAGGCTCCAGCAGGGAAAATAACCTGCTCAGAGGAAGGGTGTTAGGGGCTCAGCTGGATCCTGCCTCCAGCTCAGTGGCTCTGAGCCAGGCCCCTCTCCAGTCCCTGTGTCACCAGAACCAGCCACCTCCTAAAGCAGAGGACACTGCTCCTTTCCTGGACTTTTCATGCTATAGTGGCCTATGGAGGACCTGTCCTGAGAACTGCTGGGTTGGGCTGCCTGTACTGAGGAGATAGGCAGAGTTTGAGTCCTTTGGGCTCTAAGCCAAGGTAGAGAAAGGAGAGGTCACCAGGTGGAGCTGGGGAACACAATTACCATGCAAGGAAAACAAAATCAACAAATCAGCTCTGGGAAGACCTAGAGCTTCAATACCGAAAATAAAACACCCATGTGAGTGTTTTAGACATGGGAGTATAGAAACCTTCTGATGCCACAGGAACACTGACTTCATCTATATTTAGCTCCTTTCACTGGGGGCTGGTCCTTCCTACCCCCACCTCTTTCTCCAGGGCTGCCTGGAGCCACTCAGTGACTCTCTTCAGGTAGGACCAGGGCAGCAGGCCTCATCTTATGTTGGGGGAGAAATGGGCTCTGGTCCAGGCCAGATCACCTTGATACAGGACAGGTGGTGCCCCAGCCAGCTCAGCCAAGCTGGAGGACCTGCTGCCCCCGCCTTAGCTGTGCTGGTGCAGTGGCAGCCGGTAGAGGAACCAGGGGGCTGGAGCATAGGCAAGGAAGGGAGCCTCCCTCCCCCCACCAGAGATTCCAGTAGCCAAAGGGACCAGACACTGGCACTTTGGTGTCTCCTTCCCCTTTATGCTTATGACTAAATATAGAACCCCCATTTCCTATGCCTAGGTCAATTTCATGTAAGTTTCCTAGGCCTCAGTTCTGTGAATGGACTGTGTCCATTCATTAGTACATTCATTCACCTTGCCCCAGCAGAAGGAACTATGTCCATTCATTAGTACATTTGTTGACCTTGCCCCAGAGGAAGAGACTGTGTCCATTCATTTCCTGGCCTCATATAGAAGGAACCCATGCACCTATATATACTGCTAAATGGAGAGAGACAGAGAGAGAAAAACGGAGAGAGCTTTTCTCTCCCAACTAGGGTTTTCTCTCCCTACTAGGAACTTTAGTGTTTTTATATTCTTTTCTGTAAATAAATTCTGTCTTGCCACTGATCTATGGTCTGCGGATTTATTCTTCAAATCACCGAGACCAAGAACCTGAAAGTCTGGTAACCAGATTTGGTGAGCCAGCCAGGAGACAAGACGAAATTCCGGTATCAACATGACCCATTCCACAGAGTTGGCCTGTCGAGGATCTGATGAGGGAGGGGGTATCACTCAGGGTGGGGGGAACCTGCAGCCTCAAGGCCACATGTGGCCCTCTAGATCTCCAAGAGCGCACAGTCCCTCAACCGAAACCAAACTTGATCTTAGATTCAGTCAAAAGGTCTCACTCAAGGATCCAGAAGGCCATGTGTGGCCCTGCGGCTGCAGGTCCCCTTACAGCTGCAGTCACCTTTCTGTTGCTAAGGGATGGCTTCACACACGATCTAAAGTGGTGCCTTCACACACACACCAGGGCGGGAACCTGCTCTGTGTTGTAACCACAACACAGCAGCTGCTGTGTGTGCAGGTAGCCTTGGACACTCTGGTTCAGGGCAGGTGGACAATGGGCCCCAACACGCCAGGTGAAGTCAGAACACAGGCCGCTGCTTGGTCCCAGGCGAGAAGGCCCTTCCTTTTCACGTAGAGGGGAGCGGGCAGGGGTCACACAGCACTGATGTAGATTTGGGTGGGGAGGAGGAAGGAGATACTGAAAATCTATCTAGTGCTCTTAGAAGGCTGAGCTGCTGTGGGATGGGCTAAAAAGGATGTAGCCAGTTTATTTGGGGGTAGTTCAGAGGCCGGCACAGGGGCTCAATGTTATAAACTGGTGAGACTCGGTGAAGGTTCTGGCTGCTCTTCTTCTGTACATTAACGTTGTTCAAGCTAAAAAGTCGAGGGGGAATCTAACAAAAATTATAGTTTTTTTTTGTTGTTGTTTTCTTTTGCAGTTTTTGGCTGGGGCTGGGTTTGAACCCACCACCTCTGGTATATGGGGTCAGTGCCCTACTCCTTTGAGCCACAGATGCCACCTTAAAGTTTGGTTTTTTTTGTTTTTTGTTTTTTTTTTTCTGAGATAGTCTCAACTTTGTTGTCCTCATACAGTGCTATGGTGTCACAGCTCACAGCAACCTCAAACTCTTGTGCTCAAGCGATCCTCTTGCCGAGGATCCAAGTACCTGGGACTACACGTGCCTGACCCTACACCTGCCTATTCTTTTTTAGAGATGGAGTCTTGCTCAGGCTGGCTGCAAAACTAAAGTTTTTAAAGACACTGCCAACGAGGGTGGCTTGTTCTCCAAGACCCGGCTTCTCCTAAGCAGCTGTGAGCCCGACTTCCCTTCCCAGCCCTCCTGAGCAGTGATTCTTCATCTTTTCCATCCCAGGGGACCTGGCCTGTGTGTGTCCTGACTGCACCGTGGCTCAAGCCCCCAACTCCCTGGAAAGCTCGTTTCATCTTGAGGCCCTCAAGTCCTACAGTGCCCTTGCCAGCAGCTAACCCTTGAGGAGACGCAGGGGAAGTAAAAACACCTGTGACAGTGACTAGCAAGGTGCCCAGCCTGTCGCAGTTTCTCAAACCCAAGTAGAATCTGATAGCAGGGACCACGTCTGTCCAGCCATAGATGAATCCTACTAGTCATGGATGACTTAGAGATGACGAAACAGGCACAAAGAGGGAAACTCAGTGGCCCGGGGGACAGAGGTGGATTTGAACCCTGGCTGGCTGAGTCTGGAGCTGCATCATTCACTCCAGCACTGGGGCGGGGGGGGGGGGGGCGGTGAATGACCGACTCTTTCCACCATGTAGGACCCGGATTCTGGTCGTGGCACAAACGTCCTTCCCATCTTGGGGCCTCAGGTACCTCGAGATGGGGGACTGGACTTGGTGAGGCCCAGGACTGTGCGTCTGGCAGACCCCTGGCCCCCACCCACCAGCCCCAGCCGGGGCACCTGCTCGATGCTGCTGATGGGCCGGATCTTGTCGTGGGCATTCTCCCTGCAGTGCTCCAGGGCGGCGATGAAGGTGAACTGCTGCTGCTGGAAGAGCTTGTACTTCTGCTCTGTGCCGCGCAGGGACTCCTTCACCTCGTTCATCGTTCCCGGCTACGCTCACTCCAGACACCAGGAGCCTACGGGGAGGGAGGGAGAGTGATAAGGGCCCTGGCTCCGCAAGGGAGGATTCTGTGCTGAGGATGTCTGCGGCTGCTCTGTGGAGCTCTGGGCCCAGTTTCCCCACAGCCCTGAGGGGCTGGGGCTGTTTTCATCCCCTTTTGCTGAAAAGAGACGAGGCCCTGGGAGGCTGCACTATTGCTCAGGACCCCCCTGGCTGTCCACGACAGCTAGGCTGACCCTCGACATTTACCCTCCATGGATACATTCTCTGCCGTGAAATAGGACTGTTTGTTCCCAGCTGTGGACAGTGTCTCTGGTCCTCACTTTCTGCAGTTTGTGGGCGTCTATACACACTCACACATGCACAAACGCACACACCAGCCTCCAGTGCCTCCCTGAGGTGTCAGCTAAACCTGGGGTCAAAGGACATGCCACAGGATGGGAAACCAGCTGATTATCAGTTTGGACCAAATTATCTTGAAACATCTGCCACTCTGCAACTGATGGGAAGGGCGCCAGGAGAGGAGTCAACACTTGCTTATCTAGTCTGAGAAGATTCGGGTCTCCCGCTTTGTGCTTGGGGCAGGATTCCCTGGGCAGGGCTGGTGGCTGGCACACTCTTCCCTGCTCTAGTGTGAATTGCTGGAGTCACCCTGGGTAGTGGCATTAACACTGTGGGGCGTGCTCTCTTTTGATGCCTCACAGATTGGCCCTGTTGTGATCCAGGCAGTCCACAATGCGCCTGGAATCCTATGAGCAGAAAGGGCTGTGGGTTCTGTACTCCATGACATCACAGTTCTGCTGAGCACATGCATAACGCTCCAGATCACAGCTTTCAAGCTGGGAGGGATGTTAGCTAGTCCACACCTCCAAACTTCCACAGGAGCTCAGAGAGAAGAACCTGCCCAGGGTGTCACAGCAAGTTTGTTGCAGAGACACTCTGGTTCCCAGGCTTCTTGACATCTAACCAGCATCCTCACTGCTGTCACATCCAACTTTCCCTCCACTGTTACCAGAACACATGGGAGTCCAGGCTCAAACACGCCAGCCTGTGCCATCTGAGCAGGGCTCAGGGGAGGCTGTGCCAAGGTAGGGTCCAAGTGAGATGTTGGAAGTGGAAGGGGCCAGGGGCCACATTTGGCAAGGGAGGAAGGCACATTCCAGGCTTCCGGGCAGGTTCCAGACTGAGGAGCAAGAACAGGAGAGAGCCAAGAGGCATTTCTGCTGTGTCCATAGCAGCGCTAGGTCTGGGGTGGTGAGGGATCTCTGTGGCAAGAAGACAGCATCAGGGGAATGAAAGGCAACTTGGGAATAGACCAGACGGTGGCCTCCGTGAAACCGTGGACAGAGTAAGTGAAAAAACTTGGAGAAGACTGGGCCCTTCAGTGAGGCAGAGCCCAGGTGGAGCTGACCCTGACAGTGACATCTTACACACCTGGGGGACCTACTGGAAATACAGTGTGCCTGCAGCAAGAGCTGCAGATTGGTGTGGCTGACAGACTCCAGGCAGCCACCGCTCCCTGCTGTGGGCCTGGGCTGGGGCCTCCTTCCAGCTCAGCCTGCCTGAGGGAAGGGCAGCCCAGGCTCCAGGAATGGTGGGGGCCCAGGTTTATCAGACACCTGCTGCACCAGTGGCTGGTACCCTCCCCGTGGGGCAGACAGTGCCAACTCGGGCACAGGGGTTTCCTGTTGTCCACAATGTCAAGCTTACCAAGACCCCACTAGGGTGAGGCGGGGGAAATGTTCACCTTCATGCAGAATTTAGGGGAATGTCAAAACCCTCAGCAATCCAGATAAAAATTTAAAACAAAAGTTAACACCAAGTCCAAGAACCAAATCAGAATTCTTGGGGGGCTTTTTTAAAGAGATGGGGTCATGCTCTTTCCCCAGACAGGATTGCTGGCCTTGCCATATCACAGTCTGAGGCACAAGGAAACATCAGTAATATAGAAACTCCTTTATTTAAATTTCTGAAGTGGACTTTTGGATTGGCACTAATTTTGATTTTTAAAAAATACAAAATTGGCTCGGCGCCTGTGGCTCAATCGGCTAAGGCGCCAGCCATGTACACCTAAGGTGGCGGGTTCGAATCCCCAGCCCAGGCCCGCCAAACAACAATGATGGTTGCAACCAAAAAATGGCCGGGCATTGTGGCAGGCGCCTGTGGTCCCAGCTACTTGGGAGGCGGAGGCAGACTCGCTTGAACCCAGGAGTTGGAGGTTGCTATGAGCTGTGATGCCATGGCACTCTACCCAGGGGGATAACTTGAGGCTCTGTCTAAAAAAAAAAAATAAAAAAAAAAAATTAAAAAATACAAAATACAAAATTAAAATATGTATCCTATGTTTTTTTTTTTTTTTGTCAGCCTCTTAAACTTTGCCCCAAGGTGGGAGCCTCCCCTGCTCCCCCATCTTGCCTCAGGACTCAGATGACTCTGAAGGCAAAGCTCCAGAAAATCCAGAGAGTGGCACAAAGGCAAGTGTCCAGGGAGGAGGGAATGTTCCCTTTGGCTTGGCCTTTCCCCGTGATATTCAGGGCTGTGGTTGGCAGCAGTTAAGAAGGCCCTGGAGTCACCCAGACCTGTGTTCAAATCCTGGCTCTGTCCCTTTTTGCTATGGCGTACTGCTCATCCTCTGAGAGCCTCGGTGTCCATCATGTGGCAGGAGGCCACAGCATCAGCCTTCCAGCCTTGGGGTGTCACACGGGACAACAGGTAAAAGGTGTGAACCCTAGAGCCAGGAGTGGGGGCATCATTGGAGCCATCAGTGCTACTGTGATTAACGTGGTGGTGGGGAAGCCACAGCAGGCTTGGCGTGTGCCTCAAAAGGAGCAGGGGCTGCTGCGAGCCTGGCCTGGAGGGGAGGTTTGAACCTAGTCTTGATGGTGGAGCAGGTGGGTGGTGGGGGTTGGGAAGCGGGGATGTGAAAATATTGTGAGCAGGCACAGAAGAGGACAGTGGATGGGGTCAGGTCGAAGGACCCCATGTAGGAGGCTGTGACTGGAAGACTCTCTGAATGCTTCTCAGCTGAGAGGGTGGAAACACCTCATGTGCTCACTCACTCATTCCTTCATTCATTCTGCAGGCCAGGCCCTATCAGGTGCTGGGCTGTCCAGCATTGGACAGAATAGACCAGATTCCCCACCCTAGAGGCAGACAATACCCACAGCGAAATACATAGTACTTCAGATTAGGACATAAGGCAGGGAAGTGGTGGGACCTTGAGGAAGAGGGCCACTGGCAGGAAGAGGAGGCTAGGTACAGGCAGGCTGAACAATATGCCAGTCCTCAATGAGATTCTGGCCTAAAGAAGGGCGCTCATTCCAATCCTTGAGAATGGCAGGTCACTGACAGGGCTCTGGACGTGCGTTAAGTCATCACCACAGCCCTAGAAGGGAGTACCATCATTTTCCCACATGACAGGTAAGGAAGTGCATAAGCCAGGCCTTCTTGCTAAGCTAGATTGGGCTCTTGGCTATGTGCCTTCTCCCTTCCCTCTCTAAGTGACAGGCTCTAAAGAGAAAACACACCAGACATCAGACTGACTGGTGGGGGTGGGGGGAGGGCGGAGGAGAACACCAAAGGCCTGAAATGCTGCCAACCTCTCCTTGGCTCCATCCACTAGCTGGACCCCAGGGCCTCTGGGCCCCACTTCTTCTCCCACTAGACCTTTCATGTTCCTCATCCCAAAGCAATGAGTACTAACACTCGGGGGCCGTCTTTTGTGTGCCCGGCTCCCTGCCAGCCTCCTGGGGTTTCCTGGGGCTGCCAAGTCCTCCAGGGATATAGTGCTACCTTGGCTGGTGGCCCCAAGAGTCCCTGAGAGCAAAACTGACTTCGTTCTTGATCCTACCAACTTGTGACATGCACACCAGGAATGTCATGAGAGGAGCTGTAACAAGCTATCCAAAGAGATCGTCCCTTGAACAAGAGCCACTGCAGCCAAATTAGTGTAGATGAAAGGCACAGGGTGCAGGCACTTCTCAATCTAGGGGAGGACGGAGGAAAAAAATGATTACCCAATAGGTGTTAGGCTTTAATTGATTTGTATTTTTCCAGGCTGCTAAAGAAGATTAAATCATGGTATGAAAAGTGCCTAGGGCTTAAAATAAATGAGGAGAAAGGCAAGTCACTTCAGAAATGTCCAGGAAGCAAACTGAACCTCTCCCGTGCAAGCTGCGGGCTTGGTGGTTGTGTTCTGTGCGCGGGGGGAGGCAGCTTCCTTTTCTTCCACGGCTATCTTTACAGTTGGGACTGACAAGCTTACCAAGGTGTGTGCACACTTTGAGGAAGCGGCTTTGGGGGGAAGAGCCAACACCATTGGAAGGCAAGTCTCTGGGCTCTGGCTGCTGTCAGGATGCCTAGTTCAAGCCCTGACTCTGCCTTTGATTTAACCAGAGACCTTGAGCCAAGATTTTTCCCCTTCCTGGAACTCGGTTTATCCATCTGTAAAATGAGGGAGTTTACATTAGAGGCTCTTCAAGGGGGCTTCTGATCCCAATACTCTTTTAAGAGGCTCAGAAAGGCCCAGCAAAGGGCCCCAAAGGCACCAGCCAACTGCTCTCATCCATATAATGGGAATGGAGACGCCTGCCTCACAGGGTTGCTTCACGGATTAAATGAGCCCATGCGACCTCTTGTGCTTAGGCATGCATGCCAGTTGCTAAGAGGTTCAAGACGGGAGCCAGCAAGACCCTTCTACAGTCCCCACTTCACAGGGGACTGAAGGGAGGCACAGGACAAGTCAATAGCTTGTCCTGCTCGGACTGCGCCTGGAGTTGAATTTGGGACTGTCTGAGTGTGCCCTACTCCCCGCTCCGTAACGCGCAGGAGTTCTGTGGAAAGCACAGCGTTCACTTCACGGTGGCTCCTATGACTACGTCGTGCACTACAGCTCCTACTTCGGTGCTGCCACCAACACCGGGCCACCCCGTTCCACGCGGAACGAACACGACCCACAAAAGTCCCTTCCCCGTGGCGTCTCACGCCTACCCCTCCAGGGACAGCCGCCCGCGCAGCCCCTTCCATCCTCGGCCCCTCCACCGTTCTCTCTCCCACGCCCGTTTCCGTGGCCCGGGGCCTGGCTGGGCCCGCGTCGGCCCTCTTTACCCCAGCTGGTCGGGAGCGTGTCGGCTTCACAGAGCACGCAGAAGCTGGGTGACTCGTGGGAATCTGGCGCCCCGAGGAGACTTGGGAGGTGGGGTGCGGGCGAGGGGGAGGGGCCGCGGCCTGATTGTTACCCCCGCGGCCATGGCAATCGGTCACGTGGTCGCGCTGCCCCGCCCGAGAGCCGGAGGTGGGGTCTGCGGGCTCGGAGCTGGACCCTCCCCCGCACCTAGTCTATGATCTTCATCTTAAAGAGGGGGAAACTGAGGCCCAAACACTGGCCCATGAAACTTGTACGGCCAGAGTCAGGGCGCAGTGACTGAACCAGAGGCAGGTTCCGCACCCTGCGCCTCCGACTTGCCCCTCCACGGTGTTACAGGGGTCTCCGCACTGGGGGAGGCCTAGCGGGGCGCATCCCTGATCCCACACAGCCAGCTGAAAGCGACCTGAGGGTGCACTCCGCTAATGTGCACCGATAGGAATAGCGAAGCAAGGGGAGAGGAAAGGACTTCACCAAGCCGCGGAGGGGGTCTGCAGATGAGGCCAGGTCAGGGAGCGGCGAGCGCGGCTTGAGGGGGGAGGGCGGAATCTGCATATAGACGGGCGGGGCCTGCAAACGGTGTGAGCCTGGGGGCGGGGCCTGAGAATGGGCGGGGCGGAGAGGCGCCCGGTGATGACGCAGCAGCCCGGCGGCCCTAGCGACGCGGTTACTAGGGAGTGGTGTACTGTGGCTGCGACATGGACGCGACCACCGCCCCGCACCTCATCCCCGCGGAAATGCCTCAGTACGGGGAGGAGAACCACATCTTCGAGTTGATGCAGGTGACCCGGCCCTCCCTGCTCTATCACGACACAGGCGGCAGCGGGGAAATCTCTGTCGTGATGTCGGGTGCGCGACGAGGACCTGCAGTTGGCGGGGCCGAGTCGCAAACCCACAAGGCAGCCCACTTTGGATGTCTGATAGCTTTGTATCGCAGTGGCCCGAGGGCGCCCTAGAGCTGAAGACGCCCCCTGGCCCTGCCGGACTTTGCCTCGGGTGGAGCCTGGTGGGAGGAAAGGGCGCAGGCCATTCGGGCCAGGATTTTAGTCTGGCTCTGATGCCAGGTAGCCTTAGGGTCCGCAACTGGGCCCTTGTCTCGGTTGCTGCACCTGGAAAATAACGCGTTGCAAAAGGTGATCTTCAAGGCGCTCTTCCCGCGCTGGCAATTCTGAGTCTGTCGAACTGTGAGGAGGAGCCTCTCATTGCCGGTTTGGGGGTTCAAGGGGGCATCCCCATCCTCTGAGACAGTCGCCTGCAGGGGCAGCAGCATCTCCCATCCTGACCCCTTCTTGGAGCCGGTGTCCCAAGCTCTCATCTTGGGTTCCAGGCCTGTCTGGGCCACCGCCTCACAGAGTGACTTTAGGCAAAAGTGTGCCCTCGCCTGTGCCCGTTTTCCCTGTGCAGCCAGTGCAGCAGGTAGACTTCTGGGAGCTAGATTGGAAGAACTCTCAGTCAGTCAAAGGTTCTGAGGGCCAAAGGGAAGCTGGAGCTCAGATTCCAGAACATTTGTCTATCTCTGGGGATACGTACACCCCATCCCCAGGGACTTAGCGTGTTTATGCCACTGGTCATGTGAGCCTCTGACTTCCATACTAGAGAGCTGAGCTCAGGCTACAAAACCTAAGTCCATCCCTCTAGCAAATATATGCTTCCTTTGGAAAATGTTAACTTAG
Source organism: Galagoides demidoff (assembly GCA_963574575.1). Lineage (NCBI taxonomy): Eukaryota > Metazoa > Chordata > Mammalia > Primates > Galagidae > Galagoides > Galagoides demidoff. Next base: position 39,279 of record CAUYQV010139976.1, on the reverse strand, counting down.
AGAAGGGAGAGTTTCTAAAACTGCTTGAGTGTCCAATCACAAGTAAAATAGCTGGCTAGGTTACAAGTTGGTGGTAGTGGGTAGAATGGTGGAGCTCTGGGGCCCTGTGGTCTGCTCTAGACACCCTGGAGTGTCTTCAGTAGTAGTTGTCAGGGGAGCTGCTCAAGAAAACATTCAGTCCCGTATTTCCAATCCTTAGTCATTTGTGTATTCCCTCCTTGATTTTGACCTTTTCCATGTTTTATGCTTTTTAGCATAAAGGTCTTGCTCTGTTGCCTCACTAGAGAGCTATGGTATCATCATTGTTCACTGCAGCCTCCAACTCCTGTGCTCAAGTGATGCTTCTGCCTCAAAGTTCTGGGATTAAAGACATGAGCCACCATGCCTGGCTTATTTTTTACTTTAAAATGATTTTAGACTCACAGGAAGTTAAAAAAAATAGTATAGATTTCGGGTTTGCCCTTGCGCCAGGCTCCATCAATGATTACATCTAATGTAACTGTAGTACTTGGTTAAAACCAGGAGACTAATGCTACACTATGTTTACCTGGGCTGCAGGCCTTATTTGGATTCCGTTCATTTTTATCTGCACTTATTTGTTTGTTGTGTGTACATAGGAAATTTTGTCATGTGTATAGATTCACATACATGACCACATTTTTATTTTAACTTAATCATTTCTTGAATTTGACTCACTTTTTAAAAAATTAACTACTTTCCTTCATCCTAAGAAATAGCTTTGAAATTATATGTTTGATGTACTTATTTTTTCCAATACATATTAAATATGCAACTCTTTAAAAATAAAATGAAAAATATTCGTGTGCAAACCGTCTAGGATCATCTCTCATCATCACATGCATTCAGTCCAGCTGTGCCATTGAACATGTGTGGAAGGTAAGGCCCAGAAGAGGGAAGGGGTTTGCTGGTGAGATATAGCTGCAAGTAGAAGCAGGACATCTCCCAGTTCAGTGGTCTTTTTACTGACCCACACTCCATCTACCCTCAAAGGGTGAAAGCCCTTCACTGCTTGTCCCTAGGGCAGAAAGATGCCACTTAGTGCCCCAGCCCAGCTCCTGTCAGTTCCCAGAACATTTCTGTGCCATTTGTTCTGTGACCCTACACACTGTTTCCCTTGATATGTTTCCTAAGTTGGATTAAGTGACCAGAATATCCCAAGACTATTCAGATACTGGCCTATAAATATTTTGTCCCATACTGGGGGACAGGTAATAGTAATGGCCACATAACCCCAGCAGACATCTGCACTGGCTATCTGCCATGATTGTGCCAGGCACTGGAGTGTCCAGGAAGACAATGAAGCCAGCAGAGCCCATGGCCACTGGGGGCTGGTGGCCAGATGGGCAGGGACAAGGGAGGCAAGGAATGGGGACCAAGGGGGCAGGAAAATCCAACAGATTTAGCTGGTCCGTGTGCTAATGACGGAATGTTCCTGGTGGGATCTGAGGACTGAAAAGTCAACCAAGACAAGAATGAGGGAGAGTGTCGGTGGTATAGTGGTGAGCATAGCTGCCTTCCAAGAATGAGGGAGAAGCATTCTGAACTGGGGCACAGTATTCACTGAGGCCCTGAGGGGGAATGGCAGTGCCTGAGAAGAACTGGGGGAAGTCTTGAAGGAAGCACAGAGGGACCCATGGGAGAGGGCCCTGGGACTGCCAGCTCTGCCTCCCCAGCAGCACCCATACGGCCCATCTCATGTCTCTGCTCACAAGGACCCAAGCAGATGCCAGCTGGGGCAAGGACTGGGTCCCAGGTTGAAGCCACATTTGGTGGGGTACAGGGAGAAAATGCCTCATAGCCGGTATCCATGGAGACCAGGGTGTTCCTACAAGTGCTGACCGCCTCATCTGCTCTGTGCCCACAGAACATGCTGGAACAACTACTGATTCACCAGCCCGAGGAACCCATCCCTTTCATGATCAAGCACTTGCATCGCAATAATGATAATGGTGAGCACTGGGTGCACCTCCTTCCCGCTTCCTCTTCCTCCTCAAGAGACCCTACCCTGCCCTAGGCACAGATGAGAACTCTGTCCGTCCTGTGCCTGAGGGAGGTCACAAGGGGAGGGGGAGGGTTTTGGCAACTTGCAGTGGTGGCTAATTTAACAATTCCTTAATTTTCTTGGAGCACAACTAATAAAAATTCTGTTGCCAACTTATTAAAACGAAAACCTCAGAATGGCCCGTGGAATAAATTATTAATGCCTTCTCCTGCCCTCGCTGATGTTGCCTATTGGGTTTAAGCTCTCTGATCCCTCCACTTGTCAGGTGTAAATTTGGTTTCTGGCCTGCCTAGACAGGAAGCACTGGGGCTTTTCGGATGGTCTCATTACCAGTGCGTTAATGAGTTTCAGAGCTCCCCAAACCTTTGCAGATGACGGATGTGGGTTGGCCAGACCCAAGGCTGGAATGCAGAACCGGGGAGGTGGGGGAGCTCACACTAGGAAGGCCCCTCACTCTGTTCCACAGTGGATTTGCCAAGTCAGGCCTGTCGTGTGAGAGCTGTCAGGGAGAACTGGTGTCCTGGGGTTGTTATGTTTCTGTCACTGGAGCGTTACCCACTTTGAAGGAGCTACCAGAACACTAGTGAAATTAGACAGAGGCCTGAAATGCCCTGCAGTGGGGTTCAGAAGGCCCAAGGTAAGAAATGTCACCACATAGTTTTTTTTAAAAGGTTGGAGAGAGGAGGCTCCAAGCCCCAGGGACTCCAGGCACACCGGCCTTTTCCATGTGTGGGACACACAAGTCCTGATGCAGTTCCAGGCTTGGCTGCAGGAAGCAGAATGAGGGGCTTCTTAGGTCCTGCCACCTAAGCAGGCAGGTTCAAAGACAGCAAAGGGTCAACGAAGAGGCCCTAGTTACACACAAGCGGGCGATTCTCTGGGTCTCTCTGTGTTCAGCTGACATTGACTGAGAGCCCATACACCCCAGGTGTAGGTAGAGCAGTGCTGGGTGGGTAGGAGCACCCCTTTCCTGAGCTGTCCCACTTGCTTCTTCCCCAGCCCCACATCCAGGTACAGTTTACTGTGCCCTTCAGTGACCCTTCTCAGACACCTCCTTTCTCTTCACGACTATTTATTACATGGCCTCCTACAGATTAACCTGCTCTGTTTGGGGGGGGGTAGGGGGTGTTAAGCCCACCCTTTTCTCCTGGCCATGCCTTAGGCTACAGACCCAGGCTCTCCCAGGCCTCCCTGATTCCAGCTCCATTTGCCAGAGGAAGGACTTCTGCACCTCCCCTTGTCACAGCCCAGGCTGAGCAGGCTGCTGGGCACTCGGGTGCTGCTGGGCTATGTTACCCCAGGGCTGCCAGCAGCATCTCTGCCCACACCCAACTCTCATACTGCCACCACCAAAGAAATAACAGGAAGCAAAGTAGAATGACACAGAAGTGAAGTGAGAAGGACCAGAAACAGCCGCTCCAGAGCCCCGTCCTGCTGCCTGGCCAGCAGGGGTCCTTCAGTGTCAGGGGCCCTTCCATTCACTGGTCATGGATTCATTTTCCTCTTCAAATGTGACGAGATGGTGAGGGATCATTGCTTTCCTGGCCTCAATTTCCTCATTGGTAAAATGGGCACATAAGTGAGATTGAGGCCATGAAGCTCTGGCCTGGTCAGTGATGGCCACTGACAGACAGCCCAGGGCACACACGTCCTGATGTTCCCACAAGTGGGGTCCTTCGGGGCGGAGATGTTGAATTTACACTTGTGCAAAGCCTAATGAGACTTTTTAAATTAAAAAATGGGCTTTATGACAGTGTAACCATTTGAACCCTGATAAATTGGGCTGCATTCGCATTTTCTACCTTTGGTTTGAAAACCTGTGTATGTGCCATGCTCTGTGTTCTTAAACCACCAAGCTCAAGGTTTAGCTAGTCCCTCAGCCTGGAAATTTGAGAGCCTGAAGTTTAAAGCAGAGTCTATCTTTGCTTTATGTTTTTCTTTCTTTCTTTCTTTTTTTTTTTTTTTTTGAGACAGAATCTCACTCTATTGCCCTGGGTAGAGTGCTGTGGCATCATAGCTCACAGCAACTACAGACTCTTAGGCTCAAGTGATTCTCTTGCCTCACCCTCCCAAGTAGCTGGGACTACAGGTGCCCACCCAAATTCTGGGATAGTTTTTTTTTTTCTTTTTATTTATTTATTTGAGACAGAGTCTTACTATGTCGCACTTGGTACAGTGCCATGGCGTCACAACTCATAGCAACCTCAAACTTTAAGGCTTAAACAATTCTCTTGCTTCAGCCTCCCAAGTAGCTGGGACTACAGATGCCAGCCACAATGCCCTACTATTTTTTTTAGTTGTTGTTTGGCAGGCCTGGCCAGGTTCAAACCTGCTAGCCCTAGTGTATGTAGCTGGAGCCCTAGCCGCTAGGCTATAGGCACCAAGCCAGTTTTTCTATTTTTAGTATAGAAGAGGTCTCCTTCTTGTTCTGGCTGGTCTCCAAGGAACTCCTGAGCTCAAGCGATCCTCCCACCTTGGACTCCCAGAGTGCTGGGATTATGTTTGCACATCACGTAAGAAGTGCTTGCTTCTGTGTGCAGATGTAATTTTCAGTGTCAGGCTGTCCACTTCATCAGGATTTATGTTTAAACATCCTCTCTCTGGTGTGGATGCAGCACAGCTGCTGTTGCTGGACGGCCACCTCTGCCACTGCCTTCCTCCCTTGGTCACCTCCTCCCGCTGCCTGGTGCCTCTGTCCATTTGTTCACAGGGCCTTTACTGCTTTCTCCACGTTACCCCTGCCTCATTGCTCTCAAGCAGGGCCAAAGAATCCAGACCTGTCTTGTTTACCTGTCTGTCCTCCTGAACAGCTGGAGTCAAGTTTTTTGGCCCAGATGCTCTCAGGGAGTGGAGTCACTGAATCCCAGTAACCCTGGTTTCCCACAGCCCTCCACCCTCACTCCCAGGCCTTTTGCTGGCAGCTTTTATGCATGTTGGAACATGTTTGTCCTTGGCTCAAGTCCCAACCACTTAAATGAAAAGAAGAGAGGGACATTTGTGGTTTTCCCTCCCTTTGCACGGCCTCCCCAGACACAGAAAGCAAAAATGGGGCAGGAGGAGGGGAGGCAGGGAGACAACCTTGCTTTTGTGGCTGTTCTAGGAGCGGGGAGAAGCCCAATCCTGATAGGTTCTGGAAGAGAGTCCAAGAGGCTAGCAAAGGTCCCATGACATCCGAGGGGTGTCACTCCCCAGGGCTGGGTCAGCTCGTCGTGCCACCTTCCAGTTACACAGCGGCCTGTGTTAACTGGAGCCAGGACCTTGACCCTTCCTCTCACTAGGCACGGGGTTAACCATGACACATGGCAGCATGGCGGGTGACTGGTGTGGAGGGAGAGAAGGCTCCGGCTCGTCCGGGTGCCTGTGCACATGCGGAGCGGCACACGGGGGCTGGCAGCCCCTGCACTGAGAGAAAAGCAGATTTAGTACAAAGTGAGCATTTACAGTAGCCCTGGGCAATATTAAAGCAGGCGATGGTGTATATAATGGTATGTTTCGTTTTTCATCAAACGTTTGTCCAAGAAAGCTGTGTATTAGAGCTCCAATACCTAAGGGTGTTCTTGTGAATTTTAAATCATGCTCCTAGTTAAACCTCAAAAGGATCTGTGGATGGAAAGGTTTTTTGATTTCCTTTGAAGTGGTTGGAAGAAGTTGATTACTCTTGGCAGTCAAGCAGCCTTTTATGACACTGTTTATAAATAATTACTCATGAGCAGTGCTGGAGTTTCAAGGTGTTAGATTTTAAGAAACTGAAATTAATCGCATAAATGTGTGCGAGAAATTAGGTGGAGAGAAAGGCCGTGGATGTTCCCCTTTTAAAGTCTTTTTATAGATGTGTACAATTTGGGTGCCACTTACAGAACCTGGAAGGGGAGGGTTTCCCCTGCAGCATTCCAGCCTGGTAACTTTGTCAAGATGAGCGCGTGACTTGGGAATGAGACTCCTTCCCCAAATGCCGTTGTCGAGCTGCCTCTCCCTTCAGGGGTCGGCAAGTCCTGAGCCCTGTTGGATATGGCCCACCTCCCGAGGAACTTCAGTGAGGCCTGCGGTCAGAGTCCTGGAGAGGCAGCAGGTGATGGGCCTGTGAGTGGACCCAGGGTCCCCAACGCTCCCTTATCCCACTTGGCCAAGCACTGCCCCATGGTCTGAGCCAGCCACATCTTCTGCCCTGATGTCCCTCCACCCTGACCACTTTCCCTGCTGCCCCCAGACCTGTGACACCCGCGCTCCAGTCTCACTTGATTATGTGTCCCCAAAACCACCTCGTTCCCAGGCTTGTCCTTCAAGGTGTTCTCACCTGTGTGGCTTCTCTCTCCCAGGAGAGGGCCCTGGGATGCTTTGCCCCAGGCTTCAGGCCCAGTACAGAGAACTAGCCCCTGAATCCTGCCCTGCTTCCCACCTCAGAAGCTGAGAATTCCTTCCGAGCTTCCATGACACCAGGGCCTGGGCCTGTGACCTGAGCTTTGCTGGTCAGCTGGCCCCAGACTCTGGATTGCGTGTAGGAGATGCTTTTCCCAGTGGCCCCACAGTGCCTGGTTCCTGGGTTTTGGCAGCATCTTGACTGGTGGCAGCCCCATGGCCCACAAATGTCAGCAGCCTCGTAGGTACAGGCTGTGGTGTCTGGTGCCCCCCAGACCATTTGGTGGCCTTACTTGGGGTGTTCTTCCTGGTGGGGTAGCCCCGGGCCTGGGTCCCCAGCCTGTGTAGGAGTCTGAGCCGCACCTCGGCCACAACTGGTTCCTGCCGCTTATACCTGAGAACACTCACTGTCAGGGAGCCTGTTGTGAGGCAGTGGAAAGGTGGTGACGAAGGTGACAAATAGTGATCAAAGAATGAGATGGAGACAGCTGAGGAGGCTGTCCCTGAAGGCCACACTGTGTGGCTCCTCACAGTTCTGTCTGCTGTGAGAACAGCAGGGGAGGGTAAGACTTGGTCCCTGTCCTCAAGGCACTTGCTGTTCTATGGAGGACAGAAGTACTGCTGGCTTCTCAGCAGAGGGATGAAACTCACCAGAGTGGAAGGCCAGCAACAGCAAAGCCACTGGGTGTGAGCCTTCAAGGAGGAGGGAAGCAGGGGGCCCGGGGTGGGGTGGCAGGAGGGGTGAGGAGGAGGCTCCTGTTGGTAGGGGAATGATGGGTGGCAAGGTGGGAATGTGGAGGGAACACACCCAGGAAGAATAAGAAAGTCCAAGGCTTCTTAGCTTAAAGGAGAGGATTGTTCAGGGGTCCCAGGTAATTCTCTGTGTCCCAACCAGAGGAGGCTCTAGAGGAAAAACCTGTCAGGACGACCAGGACGCCACTCTGGCTTCTGTGGAGATCACGTCCCTTGGGGTCCAAGGGGATTTAAAGGGCTACAGAGATCTTTGGGCAGAAGAATATTAGGAGCTGTGTCTACTATTTGTGGTGGGCAGGTAACACCCAGCCCGCACCTGAGTTGGAGAGAAGTGTCCAAAACGGTTTGCTGATCTGGAGCAGTGCAGGGTCTCCAGACCCTCCAGACACAGAGCTGCACGAGGCCTCCCTGCCTCCAGCACCCTTGGTCCATGTTACCAGCACCAGCTACAAATTACCTACATTTCAGGGGACTGGTGGGCCAGATTTATAAATGTGCAGAAATTTACCTACATTTCAGGGGGCTGTGTGTGTCCATCTTGCCCTTGAGGAGAGGGCAATTCCCTTGCCAGGACTAGGCCACAGAGGACGCCTGACTCACTTTTACTTGCCGTCCAGTCCAGTGGCCTCACTCATGTGTTCCAGGAACCATGGCCATGCTGCTTTCCTTGGCAGGGTACTTGTGCAGTGAGTCAATGAATTATCTTGAAGTCCTCCACATTTTCCCTGGAAATGAGAAGGCACAATGAATTCGGGCAAAGATCTATTTAAAGCAAAGCAGCTGGCTAGGTGTAGATGTGCTGACCATTAAGTCGCTGGCTAATTCCTTCTCTGTGTCCAGTCCCAAACTAAGGTTTGCGAGGAGGGATAGACTCTATACATAGATGCTGGAGGCTTGAGTTGGAGAGAACATCTGTCCATGGTCCCTGGTGGGTTAGGGGCCAAGGTGAGGGAGGTTACTTGCTCCCCACCAGTAGGGGGACCGGAGCAGCACGATCCAGGTGGCGTTGCAGTCAGCGTAGCTTTCTGTCTGGACACCCCACCTGCTCCCTTTGCTTTGGCCCAAGTGCAGGTGCCTTTTAGCACCCTGCCTGGTGGTCATCTCTCTTTTCTGTTTGCTGCATCTAGATAGTCTGACAGCTGCTTTAGGAACTCAGGCCTCCAAGCCACAGCAGCTGCCAGTGTTTTCCATTTGCATAGAAATGTCTGTATTTGAAAACAAAGACTTTCCTGTCTTGAGATTTATAAATCTGGCCTGTGCACTCCAGGCTTTTCTCATTATTTCCCTCTGTAAAATGATGGGAATACAATTTGCCCAATAAAAAGGTATAAACATAAAAAAAGCTTCAAGGGTCAATTTACATAAAATACAGCTTTATTTGAGAGAGCATCTCTGAGACAAAGTCCCTGTTTAAAATGCTTTATGGTGTTTGAAATCCCAATTGTTCTCAATATTTATTAGTTTGGCAAACAAGTCACGGTGTCCAGATCCCGTTGGAGCTAGAAGAATAAACCATCTCGGTGATCACTTACCTCTCTAAACACGGAATGGATTCTATGGCAAGAGCATCTCTGAGCCACCAGGTTACAAATGGCTGTGTCAGTGGCAGAAAATGAAATCTGGGGAGGAGAGAAATAAGTGTGCCCAGAGTACCGCAGGCAGGGAGGCTGCTTTGTCATGCTGAGTGGTGACATTCAAATCTTTTTATTCTACAGTGCCGAAGGTTATAATATTAGGTCCACCGGCCTCGGGGAAAACAACTATAGTAAGTGTATCATGTTGAGTGTTGTGTCACTGTACTGTCCCATTCACTCCCCGAGCGGGCGAGGCGGCCCTCAGCGGCGCTGCTGCAGAACCCAGCATTTCTTCTGCTTTTGTCTCCTCCTTATTCTCTTTTCACAAAAGGAAGATGTACGTTTATAGGAGAAAACCTAGAAAATGGAAAAAACCCAAAATGTAATTCTCCAACCATCCAGAGATAAACACTGCTTTAGCATTTTTGCTAAACCCTTCCAGGGTTTTCTGTGCCTTCATGTCTGCTTTGAGCACCTAGATTCTAGAAGTGGGAGCGCTGGGCCAAGCAGCACATACATTCCAGAGACTTTGGTAAAATTCTCTCTTAAAATTTGAATTATGAGGCTTGATGCCTGTAGCTCAGTGAGTAGGATGCTGGCCACAGACACCGAGGCTGGAGGGTTTGAGCCTGGCCCGGGCCTGCTAAACAATGGCAACTGCAACCAAAAAATAGCCAGGCGTTGCGGTGGGCACTTGTAGTCCCAGCTATTTTGGAGGCTGAGGCAAGAAAATTGCTTAAACCCAAGAGTTTGAGGTTGCTGTGAACTGTGACGCCACAGCACTCTACCGGGGACGACATAGTAAGACTCTGTCTCAAAAAAAATTTTTTTTTTGAATTATGAAATCTTTCAAACTATTTCCCAGTTACAGTCGAGCAGCACAGAAACTGTATCATCATGGCTCCTCACAGACCCAGCTCCTGGTTTCACACGCATTCATCACGTCGCCATATTTGCTCTGTTTGTTCTTTCTCTATTTTAAAGAAAATACAACTTGAAAGATAACAGCAAATACCTGAGCCCACCTCACACGCCCTTTTGTTTTACTTTTTTTAATTAACTATTTTAAAGATACTATCAGTTAATTATTTTCTTAATATTATCCAAGTAAGAACTTCTTACCCTTTTTCATCTTTTCCTCCTGGGTGGCAAGCAGTGTCCAGATGCTGGTGTGCTTCAGCCCATCTGTGGCTTCATCCTTTAAGGTCCACTTTTTTTTTCTTATTTAATTTTTTTTTTTTTTTTTTTGAGATAGAGTCTCACTCTGTCACTTTGGGTAGAGTGCTGTGGCATTATAGCTCACAACAGCTTCAAACTCTGAGGCTCAGGCAATTCTCTTCCCTCAAACTCCTGAGTGGCTGGGACTACAGGTGCCCACCACTGCACCAGCTATTTTTAGAGACAGGGTCTCACTGTTACTCAGGTTGGTCTCAAACTCCTGAGCTCAAGCAATCCACCTGTCTCAGCCACCCAGAGTTCTGAAATTACAGACGTGAGCCACTGTGAGTTAATTGACCTAATTAAGGTCAATTTTTTTTTTTTTTTTTTTTGCAGTATTTGGCCAGGGCTGAGTTTGAACCCGCCACCTCTGGCATATGGGGCTGGCACCCTACTCCTTTGAGCAACAGGTGCCGCCCTAAGGTCAATTTTTTAAGTGCCAAAACATGTTAAAATTTCTGTTATCTGAGAGGAGACCCTTTCTGCCTTTTAAAAGCCAGGCTAGTGAACATTAGTGAACCCATCCTCCACCACTGGTGGCCATGCGTCAGGGGCATCGTGATGGGGCAGGCCCTGGCACCTTGTTTTCTCCTGAAAAGTAATTAAGTTAGCTGATCCTTAAATGGGTCTGCATCTGCTATGCTTTTGGTGTTAGGATAGCTGTCCTCCTTATCTGTGCTGTCCATCGTTCTTCTGTCTTTCCGAAGCTTTCCTAGTGACCGTTGAGTATCAGCCTGTCATCTTCCACACCTTTCTGTGGTCAACCCACCTGACTCTAACCACTCTCACTGTTTTGTTAGAAATCAGGGACCCCCAGACCTGTCAACCATCAGCGTCACCAGGGTGCTTTGGAAAACCCTAGCTCCTGCTCTCCCCTCCAGACTGACCTTGTCTGAATCTCCTGGGGCAGTGCCCAGAATACTAATAGTTGAACTTGCTTCCTGAGTGACGCTAATGTTGGGAATGAGGGTGACTGAGTCTGCATTTAGACCAGTGGTTCTCAACCTTCCTAATGCTGCGAGCCTTTAATACAGTTCCTGTGGGTCGTGACCCACAGATTGAGAACCACGGCTTTAGACGAATGTGCTTGATGAGATAGGTTTTCAGGAAGAGTCTGGTTACTCTTCTGGGCCCTCTGTGTGAGGGCCTCCTTTTGGGAAGGGCTTTTGTCTTTGACATTTGACTTTCCAGGGCCACCTGCCCTGTGTGCCCAGCTCTTGCCCTTCAGTGGTCACTGGCAGGAATTTTCTGGGCAAAGCAGATTCCAAGCTCAGAGACCTGCTTTCGTCAGGTCCCTGTGTGGCCAAGATGATGGAACTTGTCCTCCCTGATAAGGTCAGGCCCTGACAGCGGTTAGCTGGTGTTTCAGCTGCAAGCATTTGGGTGAATTTGCTGTCCTTGCCCCTGAGTGCCCTGTGGAGACACAGAAGTCTGATTTTACAATGATAAGATGATAGTAAACTCTACACAGAGCTCCGCCCAGCCTCTTCCTGGCACTGACACTGACTGTTCGATAGTAACAGGATCAGAAAGAATTAAGGTTCATACCAACCAGGAAAGGGCCTTCCTAATGCTGAAATGGTCATCAGTATAATTTTGGTGTTAAGAACATTTTATTGCATTATTATTCCTTAAAATTTACTCCTCCTCATAGACTTCATAGAATAGTCACCAATGAACTAAACATTCTGTTGGCCACAATATATCATCTCCCAATCTTAAAGAAACTATGAATGTTGAGTGTGGTTGTGACCCGTATTTAGCTCTCATTCCACAGTGCCTATTATAAACCTCTCTGAGTTAAAACCCCAGGGTCAACAGAGCTTGGAAAGGTGTGTCAAGGGCAGCTGAGAGCGTAGCCCATATGGGTCTTACAGTGCCATCTGGGCCCCTGCTGGCTGAAGGAGAGATGGTATCCAAGATAATTCCTAGGGTTTGTCCTGGTGGCCTTCCTCCAGCCAGAAATAACTGTGCTTCCCTGTGACCAGCATTTTCTAGGACAGGGAAGAACCTGGATGTTTTAATAGAGCTATTCTTACATTCATTGTTTTTGATAAAATTTTCTTTTCCTCTTTTCCTTCTGTAGGCAATGTGGCTTTGCAAACATCTGAACACCAATCTCCTCAGTGTGGACAACTTGTTAGTAAAAGAGTTTTCTGTTTTGGCTGCTGAAGCCAGGAAGCATTATCAGAAGACCAAGGTAGGACTGACCTGGGGCAGGGGTCGGCCAGCACAATGCTCTCTGCCTTGGCCGGGCTGGTTCCCATTTCCTTTTGGATTAAGTGAAAGAAAACGGTGACATACAAGATGAGATGCAGGTGGCATGTGATGAAGGAAGGAGAGAGTCCTTAGCTAGGGCCCATGTCCTGCTGGGTACCAAAGTGACGTGTTTACGGTGGGAAGGGAGTGAGGGAAGCGATTTTGTCTGCAAGGCATGGTCCAGGCTTGCTCCTTTCTGCTGCTGATCTGTGCCGGGTATCCTGGCTGAGCTGGGCTGGGCGGTGAAGGGGCAGCACCCAGGTGTCTGCAGAGTGCCTTAGGGTGTGGCCTTTCATTGCCCAGCGCCCTGTGGCACAGTGCTCACCCTCAGTCCCTCTCTCACATGGGGGAGCACCCCAGGAGAACTGGAGGTTCTGTTTCTAAAATCCCACCAGCTCTATATTTGAGAAATATCTTTTAAAGGAAAATGCAGCTTGGTGCCTGTTGCTCATTAAATAGGGCACTGGACACATACACTGAGGCCTGGTCTGGGCCTGCTAAACAACGACAACTGCAACCAAAAAATAGCCAGGCGTTGTGGGCATGATAAGAGATAAGGCACTGGGGTGGAGGTGGGGACTCTGGGTGTTCCAAACAGAGGCTTATTTTGTGTAGTGGTCAATCTGGGTCTCTCTGGGGCCTGACCACGAACCGGGCGAGAACTGGGGGTCTCCTACCAGTCTTGGCAGGGGCTGTGGCTGAGAGCTGGTTGTATCCCATCCTCATCCCCATTCAGGGGTCATGTGGCCACTGTTCCTCCAAGAAGTGGGAAGTAAGTTTCCACCCTCAGGGTCACCAGTGAGACGTGTACAGCCCTTGGTTTCAAAGAGCAGGAATCTGGCTCTGCGCCTGTGGCTCAAGCGGCTAAGGCGCCAGCGACATACACCTGAGCTGGCAGGTTCGAATCCAGCCTGGGCCTGCTGAACAACAAGGACGGCTGCAACCAAAAAATAGCCAGCCGGGCACCTGTAGTTCCAGCTACTTGGAAGGCAGAGGTAGGATAATCGCTTGAGCCCAGGAGTTGGAGGTTGCTGTGAGCTGTGATGCCACCGCACTCTACCCAGGGCGACAGCTTGAGGCTCTGTCTCAAAAAAAAAAAAAAAAAAAGCAGGGATCCATCTAGGCTGCCCAGAGAAGAGAAAGGACCCAAAGTGGGGACACAGGGACTCCTGGGACCTGGATGGAGGAAGTGGCCAGCTCCTTGGTCAGCCAGGACTTGGGTCCTTGATCTCTCTCCACCTCCTTGAGGTGCTTCATCTGTTATCTCTGTTCTCTCTGCAATTTCCCCTTCCTTTCTTTTGCCCTTCCTGGCCACGATCCTGGCCACTCAGGACGGCCACTCCATTCCTGCCTTCCTTGTCCTCAGTTCAAACTGCCCACAAAAGCAGCTTTGAGGCCAAACTCTCAGGAAAGGGGGTCTGCCACACCAGCTGGTCATGTGTCCCAGGCATGGTCAGCCCTGGTGAGGGGAGCACCAAGGGCTGGCCAGGGTCACAGAGTTCAGACACCGCGTGAGTGCCCCTGGTGCAGGGAGTTTCAGAGACGAGAGAGAGAAGACTCCCGCCCCCGTTTGCCTGTGACGACAGCTGGTTAGAGAAGGAAAGCCTCATCCAGCAGAGCCAGCTACCCCAGGCCAGTCAGTGCCCCGTTCTGCCCCCACAGTCTTGTAGGAGTCTGAGTGTGTGGTTACTGCTTGGGGGGACTCCAGTTTTAGAGGGTAGGAATATGTTTTTAGAAAGAAAATGGTCATTGCATTTTCTGCTGAAGATAAGATTTTGAGGAGAGGCTGGCTTATTTCTAGGATAAAGATGCTTTTATTAGGTTTATAAAATTCAACAGAGAGGAGGGAGGTTAAGGGAATTCCTCCTGGGTTTCATTATGCTAATTATCAACATATTTCAGACCACATTGAAGTGCTTTCAAGGGTGTCTTGTTGGGCTTCCTTGGTTCAGAAATACAGGGGAGGAAAGATGAAAGCCAAGGACATCAGGCTCCGGGAAGGAGTAGAGGTTCTGAAGAGCAAAGTGGGCAGTCAGGGCTCGGCTGGCTGCCAGGCCGGGCCTCTCGTTCAGTGTCCTCTTTAAAACTGTCTGCTGATCTGGAGTCTTTACGGCTGCTAAAGCAGGGAGCAGTAATACCTTCAAATACCTAATTTTCTCCTGCTAATCTTGGCTCTGCTCACCTAAGCAGAATTCTCGTAACGTTGCTGGTATTAACTAAGACATCTCCATTTTAGGCATTTCCAAATGGTTTCCGAAATTCTTCCCAATTACCTTGTGTTTGCCGTGTACTATTCTGCAATACCATGGGAGAGCAACAGAGGAATTCCTTCTCCCTGCCCTGGGACCTTTCAACCAGAAGGGAGACTGACTGTATCATAAAACTAAACCCAAGCCAACCCGGGGAGCCAGGGAGCCTTCATTCAACCAAGTAATGGCATCATGGTTGACTAATTCATTTAGATTAATTCTGAACACCTATTAAGTCCTGAGTCCTGACTCTGAGCTGGGACGGAGCAGCAAGCTGCAAGCCCCGCAGAGCAGACCCTTCCCACAGGACATGCTGTGACACCCCAAGGCATGGAATATGAGACCCACAGGGCAGGGGTGGCCCGAGGATGCAGGGGACTCTGTTGACCAGGGATTGGAAACCACTTGTTTGTTAACTGCTTACTATGAAATGTCACGAAGATGCTCAGAAGCAGGGAGAATAGTGTCAGAACCTCCACGGACCCTGTCTCCTGCTTCTACTAATATTTGGCAGGCTGGTTTCACTTCTACCCTCAGCCAGTCCTCTTGCCCCAGGTTATTTTAAACCAAACCCAGAAAGCACTTCATTTTATCCACAGATGTCTTAGTCTGTATCTACTGAGAAACCAAATACTGATTAACTGTGGACAGTGGCCAAGCCTCTCATACAAATAGCACCCTGACCCATGGCCCACAGCCGCCCTCCCTGTAGGAACCACTTACCTGCACCTGCCAGGCCAGCAAGGCGGCCTGCCGGAAGGCAGACTTGTGGGCAGCCAGCCTGCCGTTTCTACCAACAATCCAGGAAGCCACACAGTAGCCCTGTCATGGTCAATCCAAAGTGGCCAGGACCTGATTCGCATGTGATGGCTTCTCTAGTTTGTTTCTCTGCTTCCAACTTAGGACCAGCCAAAGAAAGCCAGCATGCTCCCTTGCCCTGTCCCTTTGGATACCCTCTCCAGGGAGCCTCCAGCTTCCCCGGGCCAACCGCCTCCTCCAGGGTGTGCCCAGAGCCATCCCTTTTTTTTCTATAAAGCATTCCCACTCTGCTGTCTGCCTCTGAGTCTGCCAAACACAAGTGATGGTGGCTGACTCTCTGCTCAGCAAGCTGAGTCAGTAGCCTCTGTGTGTCTCACTCAGGTAGTCTTTGTTTATTTCCACTTTCCAGAAGATAAGACCCTTTTTAAAAACATGCACACACATCATCACACCTGGAAAACTCAGCAGTGATTCTGCCAGTGTCTGGTCAGAGTTAGAAGGCTCCTGGAGAAAACCGCTTTCCTGGGCTTCCCTCTCCCAGCTGGGTGCCAAACACTCCCCCAGCAGTGTCATTCCAGCCTCATCTCCCAGCTGACCATCGGCCTGCTTGATTCGGGTCTGAGCTAGAGATGCTCAAGGCCCTGACCATGCTGGCTGTCTCTGGGCACCTCACAGACCCCATAGCTCTTTCTTTTTTCTTTGAGACAGAGCCTCAAGCTATTGCCCTGGGTAGAGTACTATGACATCACAGCTCACAGCAACCTCCAGCTCTTGGGCTTAAGCGATTCTCTTGCCTCCGCCTCCCAAGTAGCTGGGACTACAGGCTCCCGCCACAACACCCGGCTATTTTTTTGGTTGCAGCCGTCATTGTTGTTTGGTGGGCCGGGGCTGGATTCGAACCCGCCAGCTCTGGTATATGTGGCTGGCACTTTAGCCACTTGAGCTATAAGTGCCGAGCCCCCACAGCTCTTTCTGAAGGGCCAGAGACCCTCAGATGTGGCAGAACCTACTGAGATGACTCCACAAAAGAGATGTCATTTTCAAAACTGCACGGAAGCAGCTCTGGCACCTTCTCTGCAGGCCCCTTTCCCTAAATGCCCCTCCTGGGACCCCAGCCCAAGGCCACCTTTGCTCCCCATTCCTCCTCTTTGGTAAGTTAATTGAATTCAACTCTTCTGCCAAATCTTTTGCCTTCACCTGCCTTCTCTGGGTCTGTCTCAGCCCCACTCTGGTTCACCATCATAAACACACAGAAAGGCACAGGGAAGCAGGCCTTTGTGTGTGTGGGGGGCGTTGTGAGGAGCAAGGCTGGCACTGGGTGAGGCACGCACTCTCAGAAGCTGGCCCTTCATGTTCCTGAGCCTGAGATTTAAACCACAGAAAAGCAAAAGAAGGAAAATGGCTGGGCGCGGTGGCTCACGCCTGCAGTCCTAGCACTCTGGGAGGCTGAGGATGGTGGATCCCTTGAGCTCAGGTGTTTGAGACAAGCTGAACAAGGAGACCCCATCTCTACTAAGAAATAAAATAGGAAAATTAGCCTGGCGTGGTGGCAGACAGATTCTGTAGTCCCAGCCACTCCAGAGGCTGAGGCAAGAGGATCACTTGAGCCTAGGAATTTGAGGTTGTTTGAAATGCGCTGACACCCTGGCACTTTAGTCTGGGGCAACAGAATGAGACTGTGTGTCACAAAACACCAAAACTTTATTATTGAAATTCCTGCAAGGAAGGCGGTGTCCGTAGATCAGTGAGTAGGCACCACGTACCGAAGGTGGCAGGTTCAAACCCAGCCCCAGCTAAACTGCAACAAAAAGTAGCCTGGCATTGTGGCGGGCATGTGTAGTCCCAGCTACTGAGGAGGCTGAGAAGAGAATCGACTAAGCCCAGGAGTTGGAGGTTGCTGTGAGCTGTGACACTACAGCACTCTACCAAGGGCAATAAAGTGAGACTCTGTCTCTAAAAATAAATAAATAAAATCCTAAAAAAAAAAAAAAAAAGAAGGGAGGCTCCTGTGGCTCAAGGAGTAGGGCCCCAGCTCCATATACAGGAGGCGATGGGTTCAAACCCAGCCCCAGCCAAGGAGGTTCTCAATCTTGGCAGCACCTAGAATCACCTGGGAGTCAGCCACTGACGCCCAGGAGGAGGGCCAGCCTTCAATAGGTAAAAACTCCAGGAGTTCTAACACGGGCCAGCTGAGAACCCACCCCCAGCACCACTCCCCTTTTCTCACTGCAGTTATTACTTTCAAGCAAGATTACTGCTGGTCGAGGTACCCTCTGAATCAACTGTAATATCAGAGCACAACAGCCGTGTTTGTTTATGAATAAACAACCTGCACTTTGAAGGCTGGCTGGGCTGGGTTCTTCATAACTTCAGTTCTCAAATTTTGAATCTGATGTAGCCCCACGTCCCCAAGTATTCCAGCTGCCTAGAGTCATCATTTTTTTAAAAAGACCCAAATAAAGGAACTTGAGCTCTCACCCTGCCTCTGTTTCACACAAGAAACACAGTTGCCTCCAAAGGGTCCTGAAAATTTCTGGGAAACAGCCCATCAGCTCTTGCTTCCAACACCTGCTGGATGTCACCATCACCTCTGGCCATTCCTTCTCCAGCCAACCTTGCTCTTCCAATTTCCTGGAGGCTGAGCTAGGACAAAATGTGACTCTCCTTGCGTCCCTAAGTTAGCCACTCAAGGTGATGGCGTGGAATGGAGGAGAGGAGAAATCTGAGCCCCAGTCTCTGGGACCCCTTTTAAAATCCACCGGCCTTTCTCCCTCCAGGGTCTCTCCTACTGCCACCTCCCTCCGTGGGCCTGT
The DNA here is from genome assembly GCA_963574575.1 of Galagoides demidoff. Taxonomy (NCBI): domain Eukaryota; kingdom Metazoa; phylum Chordata; class Mammalia; order Primates; family Galagidae; genus Galagoides; species Galagoides demidoff. Next base: position 21,275 of record CAUYQV010139976.1, on the reverse strand, counting down.
CCGCTGCCCTGCTGTGCTGTGCGCACTGCTCTCTTCCTTCAAAGCCTCTCCTTCCTCCTTTTTACCTCTGTGCCCGAAATCTCCGGTCTCTGCCTTCCAGACTCTGGGAGACAGTTCCTGCTATCTCATAACCTGCTCTGACAACTCCAAGAAGCAGCAGAATGAAATGGGAGTTGTCTTTAAAGGATTCTCTGATCAGTTCTTGGGGAAGCTCAGGTCCCATACTGGGCTTCCCTCCCCTACCAGGAGGGAGAAGCGGGTGAGGGCGGGATAGACAAAGGTGCTACAACTCCTCGCTGCCCCACCTGCTCCTGAAGCAGATACCATAGTTCAAAATGCCTGTGACTTCTGAGCATGTGTCACCTATCATGGTAACAGTGGGGGCATTAGGGTCACTGAGAATGAGGTCCGTGAGTCACAGGCTCAAGTCACCCCGTGTGAGGGAGATCGGGCTTGGAGGAATTAAATGATAGACTCCGTGCAGGGCAGAGCCAGCCTTGGTGCCTCCACACTTGGCCACCTCAGAAAGCAGAGCAGGCGTCCTTCTAGGGAGGGGCAGTGGCTGGCAGACCAGGGCCTCTGCCCTGGGACCCAGGAAGCCTCCAGAGCCTCTCTGGGAGTCAGAGGGAGAGGTGGATGTCGAAACTGCAACAAACACAGCCAATCCCTTGAGGGCAGGACACAGCTGGGTGCTGCGGTGCCCCTAGCAGGCAGGTGAAGCCTGCACCTGGGCCTGAGCCTCTCTGTGACCAGGAGCAGCCCCACTGGACTTTATCAACTTACCCCTGATTCTCCCCCAAATACTAGGCTTTGGAGGGTGTGAGTGGAAGAGCCTCACAGAGCTCTGGAAGGAGGGAGCGTGATTCCTGCAAAGACAGTTTGGCAGGGCTTCCAAACAGCCCCCTGAAAGCCCCTGCTGCTGATGTGACACATCAAAGCTGGCGTGGAGACAGCACAGTGGCAGGGAGCGGCAGGGGGGCACCATGCTCAAAGCCACCAGCCTGTCCCCTGCCGCGCAGGCTGCAGGGGGCGCTGTGCCCCACCAGGACCTGCCACCTCTCAACCTGCGTTCTTTGACTGCCTGCACCCCCTCGCCCCCCCAGCTGGCACCCCCCACGTCCCCATACCTGTTTAAATGCTGCCTCCTGAATGCGTGTTGTCAGGGAGGGAGAGATGAATCTCAGGAAAAGGGGAAAACGGGCTTGGGATGGAAAGCAGCTCTGCCTGGGGTCAGGAGGGGACCCGAGGGGACAGACAAGGATGGAAAAGATGAGAGGGGATATGTGGAAGGGGGCAGGGCTGCTTCCTCCCCAGCCTGGGGAAGCTCCCTGGACACCGAGGAGGAAAGACACCCTCTCTGTCCAGCCACTGCCCTACATGGGCAGGGCTCTTTGGTGCTTGGGGTAACTTAAGCCACTGGTTCTCCAGGTGTGACCCTGGAGCAGCAGCCCTGGAAACTCGTTAGAAATGCAGATTCTCAGCTGTACCCCAGGACTCCTGGGGAGGGCCCAGCAACCTGTGCTTTACACACCACAGCTGATCACGTTGGGAACCAGTGACTTAAGCAAGGATGAGGGTGGCGGGGGACAATGTTACAAGGACACAGAGCTCTCCGCTGGACACCCACTGGCCTGCTTGCCTGTCCGCATCTCTCGTCCAATCTTTCTCCCTCTTGTTTTCACTCTTGACTTTTGCTGTCCACGTTGTAGCAACCTGGTGGCCCCATAACTCTCCAGAGAACATGTTACGAGTCTGGTTCCCAGCAGAGGTCTTCTCTCCTTCCCCGACTGGCTGCTCTATCGTTTTCTTCCAATTCCACATCCCTGGAAAAGCCGTGCAGGAACTGAGCCTGGTTTCTTTTGCACACCTCTCATGCCTGCAAAGTGGTTGCTGAAGCCCCAGCTCTTATGTTCTGATCTGGTGGAAGGCAGGGTTGCCCTGATGTCCTGGGCCTGCCTTTCATTGACTGGGATTGGGTCTGTGGCAGCCCCTGAAGCAATCACAGTGGCTGGGGGTGGGATGTGCTCATCAGCTGGGACCAATCTGGATCTGAGGGTGGGACTGACCCGCCCGAACCACACAAGCTGAAGAACAAGGGGTCGAGTCCTCAACGGAACTGTGGGGGACTATGCTACTGGAAGTCGGGTGTATGGAAAATAAAAATGAAAGCAAAAGCTCTAATATTGTTACTTATTTCTATTGGTGAACTATGTGGGACCTAAAGAGGTCAAGACTTGCCCATGGTCACAGAGCTGGCTGGAGAGCAGCAGCCATTATGCAGCCGAGAGAAGGAAGCCTGCCCTGGGCAGGGTGGGGGACGCTAGTGCTGAGGGCGAGTCTCTGCTCCCCAACCCCAGCAGTGGACCTCCACGTTTGGAATCTGTTTCTACTTCCCTTCCTTAGAGATGCAGGTGGGAGGGGGAGATTTTTGGCCCCCAGGGAGTCCCTGAGAAGAGGGCAGTCTTCCTTGCCCAGTCCTCTGCAGGGGAAGAAGCAGGTGGGATGCGTGTAGAGTGCTCAGGGTCGGCCAGGGGTGGTGGCTCACGCCTGTAATCCTAGCACTCTGGGAGGCTGAGGTGGGTGCATTGCTTGAGCTCACGAGTTCAAGACTAGCCTGGACAAAAGTGAGACCCCCGTTTCTACTAAAGTAGAAAAACTGAGGCAAGAGGATCACTTGAGCCTGAGTTGGAGGTTGCTGTGAGTAATGACACTACGGCACTCTACCCAGGGCAACAACTTGAGACTCTGTCTCAAAAAAAAAAAAGTGCTCAGGATAGCCATGCACAGCATTGAGCCCTCGCTGGGCATCAGGCACGTCCCATCTGTTATTTCAGCAGTTCTTTGAAGCACATTTTCTTTCTTTCTTTCTTTCTTTTTTTTTGAGACAGAGTCTCAGTATGTCACTCTGGATAGAGTCCTGTGGCATCACAGCTCACAGCAACCTCAAACTCTTGGGCTTAAGCAATTCTCTTGCCTCAGCCTCCCAAGTAGCTGGGACTACAGGCACTTGCCACAGCGCCCGGCTATTTTTTGGTTACAGTTGTCATTGTTGTTTAGCAGGCCTGTGTTGAGCTTGAACCTGCCAGCTGTGGCGTACGTGGCTGGCGCCCTACTCACTGAGCTATGGCGCAAGCCTGAAGCACATTTTCTTTGTCTCATTTACAGACAAGGAAACAGGCTCAGGGCATTACAGCCACTTGTTCAGGGCCCCTCCGTGGGCAGCTGGGGCCCAGACTATGAGTGGCTGCCGCCACCGATTGGTGGTCTAGCAGGGCTGCCCTGGGGCCAGTTTGCCCTCAGCACCCCATCCTGCTCCTTGGTGCCAGCATTAACCTTCTCTGGTCAGGGCCATGTGCTCCCCCTCCACCTCCCCCCTGCCGGTTCCTGCCCTGTGAGCCCGCCACTGTGAATGGTGCCACAGGGAGGTCCTTTATCGCCACCGTCACGTGCCCAAGTCCAGCTGCTGTGAGAAGCCACTTCCTGCGGCCTTTACCATTTGCCCATTGCTGTGATGTAATCACTCCCATCAGGGCCCATCTCAGATTCCTAATGTGGAGTCCCTGATCATGGAGTTAGGAGAGGCCATAGGCTTCTCCCACACATCACTGTCTGGGCTGCAGAGACAGGACGATACGATCCCTTTCCTTGGGAGACTTCACAACTCACTGGGGACACAGACACACTGGCCATGTGGTTAGTGCCAGAACAAGTTTGCCATCCGGGATTATGGAGCATGGGAAGCATCACCCAGCCCGGGTTTGGGGCTGCAGCTCTGAGGGCGCTCTGGAGCCATTCCGGCCATTCTGGCAGGAGCACAGAAGGGGAGTACATGTGGTGGGAGGCACCATCAAAGAAGGGCTGGGGGGAAGTTCAAGGCAGAGGGCGAAGCAGCAGAGACTGGGGGAGGGGTGAGGCCAGGTGGCAGGCCTGGGCCGCTTGGAGACAGAGCAGTCAGCCACGGACACCTGCCAGCACGTGGTCTTTTAAGCTCCAAGATGCAAGTTCAGACCCTCTTCTCGTGTCGTCTTTTCCTTTAGACAGTCCCCAACATGTTGCTCGTCAAACTGATGGAGGAACGCTTGTCTGAGGAGGACTGCATCAGACGGGTGAGAGTCCAGCGAGGACGGCGTTGTTACGGCGAGGATTAAAGGGGACGCTGGCAGGTGGGGGCTGGGGGTGTTCATCTCCCAGAGCAGAGAGGACAGAGGCACATGCAGAAGGGAAAGGAGACAAACAGAAGTTTGGTGAAGGTCAGTCTGTGGACGTGGACTTCACCTTTCAAGAAGAAGGAACAGTGTAGAACATGGAGGATCCAGCAGGGCTCCCACTTAGAGGGGGCCCAGGAGAGCGTTTAATGGAGGACACCTCCAGGCCTGTGGGAGAGTTAAGGCAACTGATGACCGAGGGTGAAGCCCCCAGGGATTGGCAGTGGCAGGGAGCCATTGCCCCTCTGTACGTGAAGGGGCAGGAAGAGGGTGACCTCGAGCTGTGGGGGCCCCAGGGGCAGAGCAAGAATCGGATGTCACTTTGGCCGATCCCATGAAGCTGCAGGACAGGAGTCCAAAGGAAGCGGTCAGCTGAGGTCTGCCTCCTGGGGCCAGAGGAGGGGGCAGGGGTGCTCAGGAGGGGCCCGTGGGAGATGACAAGTGTCGTGACCATCTGTTGGCCCCTGGTGGTTGCTAGGGAGGGCTTTCCATAGTGTCTTGAATTGCTGGGTCCTCACAGGAACCCTATGGGGTCAGCACTGCCATTCCATCCCTCATTATAGATGGGAATTGAGGTTTGCGGTGTGATCTGTACGTCATTCTCTCCGTCTGCAGTCTGTCTAAACAGGGTCTTTCACAGAGCAAACGTTTTCAGCTATAATCAAGTTCTATTTATCAGCTATTTCAGTTTATCTCTTGTTTTTTTTTTTTTTTTGAGACAGAGTCTCAGTAGTTCGCCCTGTAGAGTGCTGTGGTGTCATAGCTCACAGCAACCTCAAACTCTTGGGCTTAAGTGATTCTCTTGCCTCAACCTGCCAAGTAGCTGGGACTAAAGGTACCCGCCACCATGCCTGCTATTTATTGCTTGCACTTGTCATTGTTGTTTAGCTGGCCCGGGCTGGGTTTGAACCCGCCACCTTTGGTGTTTGTGGCTGGCGCTGTAACCACTGTACTACGGGTGCCGAGCCTCTTGTGGGTTTTCTTTTTTACTCTATCTGTGTAATCTTTTTGGTGGCTGTGCTGTTAGTTACAGTGCGTATCCTCACCGTTTCCCTCAGCATTTTACCTCTTCAAGCCCCTTTACTCTCTGTGTTGTAGTCGCCTTGGACCTTGTTTCCATATGCATCTAAAATCCTGTCAGACAGTGTTAGGATTTTTGTTTTTGGTCATCAAACATATTTTGAAGAATCCAGGATGAGACTGACATGAGTAAAAATCTATTGTATTTACCGAGACATTTACCATTTCAGTTGCTCTTCCTCCATTCCTCATGTTCCAAGAGTCCTTTCTTGTCTGAAAAACTTCTATTAGATTCTTTTAGAGTAAATAAGCCAGTGCTGAATTCTCCTTCATCTGAAGATGTTTTGGATCTGCCTTCGTTCCTGAAGTAGATTTCTTTCTGGAATTAGGGTTCTAGGTTGGTAGTTTTTTCCTTTGAGCAAGTGTTTGTTGTTCCATTTATTTTTGACTACTATGGTTTCTGATGAGAAATCTACAGTCTTGCAAATTCTTTTATATGTAATGCAGCATTTTGCCTGGCTATTTTGGAGACTTTGTCCTTTATTTTTAGTTTTCACTAATTTAAGTATGATATGTCTGGCATAAATTTCTTCAGGTTTATTCTTTTTGGTATTTGCTGAGCTCCTTGAATTTATAGGTTTATTGTTCTTCAAACTTGTAAAGTTTTCAGCCTTTTCTTCTTCTTTCTTTCTTTCTATTTTATTAGGGGTTTTTGAGACAGGGTCTCTCTTGCCCTGGGTAGAGTGCTGTGGCATCATAGCCCATAGCAACCTCAAACTCTTGGGCTAAAGTGATTCTCTTGCCTCAGCCTCCCAAGTAGCTGGGACTACAGGCACCTGCCACAACACCTGGCTAGTTTTTCTATTTTTGGTAGAGATGGGGTCTAACTTTACTTAGGCTCATCTCAAACTCCTGAGCTTAAGGGATCCACCTGCCTCAGCCTCCCAGAGTGCTGGGATTACAGGTGTGAGCCACCATGCTCGGCCCAGCTTCTTTCTTTCTTTTTTTTTTTTTTTTTTGAGACGGAGGCTCAAGCTATCCTCCTGGGTAGAAAGCCATGGCATCACAGCTCATAGCAACCTCCAACTCCTGGGCTCAAGCAAGTCTCCTGCCTCCGCCTCCCAAGTAGCTGGGACCACAGGTGCCTGCCACAACGCCCGGCCATTTTTTGGCTGCAGCCATCACTGCTGTCTGGCGGGCCCGGGCTGGAGGTACAAACCCGCCACCTTAGGTGTATGTGGCTGGCGCCTTAGCCGATTGAGCCACAGGTGCCGAGCCCAGCCTATTTCTTAAAATAATTCTCAGCACTATACTCTTTCTCTTCTCCTTCTGAGACTCCAACAACATGAACATTAGACTTTTGGTATTTGCCCCCAGGTCTCTGAGGCTCTGGTTGTTTTTCTCTCTCTCTCTAATCTTCTTTTCTGTTGATCAGATTTGGCCATTTGTACTGAACCATTGTCAGGTTCTTTGAATCTTTCCTCTTTTTTCCTTTCATTCTATTATTATGCCCATCCTGCAGAACCATATTATTTTGGTTATTGCATTTATCACTTCTAAAAATTCTATTTGCTGCTTCTTTCTACCTTCTATTTCTTGGCTGAGACTTTCTGTCTTTCCATCTGTGTAGTTGTGGAGTTTTTTTGTTTTTTTTTTTTTTGAGACAGTCTCACTGTGTCACCCTTGGTATTGTGCTGTGGCATCACAGCTCACAGCAACCTCAAACTCTTACCTCAGCCTCCCGAGTAGTTGGGACAACAGGCACCTGCCACAACACCTGGATTTTTTTTGGTTGTAGTTGTTGTTTGGCAGGCCCAGGCTGGATTTGAACCCGCCAGCTGTGGTGGAGCTTTTTTATAATAGCTGCTATAGAGTGTTTGTCCAATAATTCCAGGATGTGAGTCCTACTGGTGGTGACATCTGTTGCCTCTTCTCATGTGAGTAGAGATTGTCCTGGTTCTCCCTGTGTTGAGTAGTTTTGTGTCCTGGACATTTTTAATGTCATCAGACTCTGGGTCTTGACTAAATCCTATGATGAATGCTCATGTTTTTGTCTCAGCAAGTGACTGATTCAGTTGAGTTCAGCCTACAGATTCCAACCAGGCTTCTCTAGGTTTGGGTTTCATTGTTAGCCCTGTTTTCAGCACCACTGCAGTGCTGCATGGTGACCGTGCAGTGACTGTGCCATGCTGTGTGTGCACCACAGGGGGACCTGGGCAGTGATCTCTGCCACAGTTCACTTCCCCATGTCTGCAGGAAGCTGGTTAGGGTCAGACCCACACATGCGAGCTTAGGGACGAACGTGTTGATTCACACACACCTGTATTTGGTTCTTTCCTGAGCTCCCTCCTGTCCCTCCTGGTAACTCCCAGTTGCCTGCCGCTCCTTTTTATGGCCTTTTGGCCACAGAGCTGGGGCTTTACTTCTCCTTCTCTGCCACTTGCTTCCTGGGACTGCACCCGTGATCAGCGCCAGGTGGCAGGAGACAGAGAAAGTAAAACATAACGGGGCTTTGCTCCGTTCTCTGGGGGCCCGAGAGGAAGTGTCCTCTCCTTCAGTTTCAGGCACCTGCAGGTCCCTTTTTGTCACAGCTGTGCCGCTGCAGCTTCAGAATGAGAAAAGGGAAAAGCCCAGAGACTTTTTCTGCTCTCTTACTGTTAGGAGCACCTTTTCTGTTCTTCCCCCCGGCCCTCTCTATCACCCCGTGGTGCCCATGTTCAGAGCCAGGCCAGGAGATGCTGGTCTTTAGAATTCTGGTACTTAGAATTCTGGTTTTCGTCCCCAATTTGTCTACTATTGGATAATTTTTGAGTCCCCAAATAGTTGCTCCCTGTGTCCTATGCATGTTTTATATCTGCTTTCAGTGGGGGCAGTAAGGTCAGGGTGTGCTTACCCCATCTTGCCCAGAACTAAAACTTGTGTACTTTTTATAAAACACGTACATATATATGCATTTAAACATACATGCATACATATGTATGTACGCACAGACATGGAGTGTGTACTCTCTATTGCTTACTCTCTAGCTCAAAGATTGGAAATTGATTTGGGAGACCCCAAATCTGAAAAAATACCCAGGAATCTTTCTGGCATGCTGCCAGATGAGCACAGCTTGCTCTGCATGGTCCTCAGTCATGTGATCTAAATGGTAAGAGTTGGCTCAGTGCCTGTGGCTCAAGAGGCTAAGGTGCCAGCCACATACACCTGAGCTGGCGGGTTCGAATCCAGCCTGGGCCCACCAAACAACAATGATGGCTACAACCAAAAAATAGCCAGGTGTTGGTGAGCCAAGCATTTAACTTCTAGAACCCTTCTTGACCTTGTTGAAAAGCTTGTTCTGCACCTTTTGGCATAGGACAGACAAGACCATGCGTCCCACTCATGTCAGCAGCTACTACGGCCATCAAACTGATGATGAAGTTTATTGTTTGTACAATCAGTTAATTGACATCATTAGTTATGTTACACCATACATGATATGTCATTATTATGTGATAATTAATGCACTGATTACATTAATATTTATGACATACATTATCATTATGATTATTTGGATGATGGCGGCAGTTGTCTGGACACCTGGTCTGGCCTGTTATCTGTTACATCACACTGCAGGTGCCCCTTGTGCCATGCAGAGAGGCTGTGATTATGACATTCCTGAGGGCTTCCATTGGCCGGGAGGGCAGCACATGCAGCCAGGGCTGTGTGTTGTGTCCTGCAGCTGACTGAGTCTTTATAGTAGCCCTCTGGAGGTGGCACTGCCACCGCCCCTATTTCACAGATGCAGAAGCCAGGACCTGTGTCTTACTGAAGGTCCCCGGTAAGTCCCCGAACCCAGAGGCAAGCAGGGCACTGTACTGCTGGCCACTCTGTTGTTTCAAAGGCTGTGCCCACGGAGGTATGGGCATTGTCACTCTGGTGAGAGCTTCGCTTCCTTATGCCTCAGTTTCCCCATCTGTAAGACCGTGGGGTTGCGCTTGAGCGCAGAAACCCCTTCTGCCCCTACAGTCTATGATTTTGATCATGTCCAAACCATTGTTACCTGCAGAGTAAAGAAATATCTCTTTCAATTTGTTTTAAAATTTCTTCTAACCTTCAAGGAGCATCCAGTACCTTTTCATCTCTTCCCGGTGGAGACAGGATTTCAAGAGTAAGAGGTTAGGCTTCTAATTATGTGCTTTGGTTGTTCAAAACAAAACAAACCCTCATCCAAAATAAACAGGCTTTCTTGTTTTTAGGGAGAAAAATGACACATATGCATATTCATTTATATGGTAATTATTATTATTTAGCTACACAGGGACTAGAATTGGTAATTTAGAGCACAAAAATGATGCAGGGGATAGTGTTCAGGGAAAGATAGCACAATCGCAGCCGTCAGGGCTCTGTGGTTAATGCTGGGATGGTTTTTTATCTTTCTTTCTTTCTTTTTTTTTTTTGTCTAATGCAATCTCTTTGAAGAATTTTTTGAGGTGACCATCAAATGCATTAGAGAAGGAGAAGTTAGCGCTTAGCAGTAGAGCTGTCCAGAGGCAGTGGCTGTGCCTGGTGGGCGCGTCTGCAGGTCAGAATGTGCTCAAACCTTCAGACCACATCTCTGTGGCAAAAGGAAAGACAAGAGATACACCAGGGAATTCTGGAAATTGGGGAGGGGGCTCAATACTATAGCCTTAAAATTCACCTGACCGTAGCTGCTCTCTGTGCTCCATTTTACTTGAATTACTAAGAATCTCCTTCCTTTATCTGACACCAAATCCATCTCCCTGCAGCTACCCCCATTCTCCCCAGTCCTTTCTTCATATTGCTGCTGGAGGGACTGCTTTTTAAAAAACGAATGAATTTCTTTCTCAACGACAGTACATTCATTCATATGATTCAAAATTCAGAAGGTGTTGATGTCCCCCACTCCTGTTCCCCAGCCACCCCGTCCCTTCCCTGGAGGCAACCAATGTGAGCACTTTCTTGGAAGTACATTGCACAGAAGATTAGTTTACTCATAGAGAAGCGTTTGTCTTTTTTTTTTTTTTTGAGACAGAGCCTCAAGCTATCCCCCTGGGTAGGGTGCCATGGCATCACAGCTCATAGCAACCTCCAACTCCTGGGCTCAAGCAAGTCTCCTGCCTCCGCCTCCCAAGTAGCTGGGACGACAGGTGCCTGCCACAACACCCGGCCATTTTTTGGTTGCAGCCATCATTGTTGTTTGGCGGGTCCGGGCTGGGGATTTGAACCCACCACCTTAGGTGTACATGGCTGGCGCCTTAGCTGACTGAGCCACAGGCGCCAAGCCCCGTTTGTCATTTTTAACTAAACGTGGCTCTCTACTGCTTCCCATTCTTCTTGGAGCCCTGCATGTCCTGGGCCTGCCTGTGGCTCAGCCTCAGCCCCCAATCTCTCTCATCCACCCCCTCAGCACCCACCACCTTCATCCTCCTCCAGCACAACCTGCCCCGACCCACTCAGGGCCTTTGCATGTGGCAGTCAGACCCTAAGGGGGACCCCCAGCAATTCCCACCTACTGGTGTCCATGCCTTGTATAATCCCCTCCCCTGGGATTTGGGGTGAAGGTGGGGGGTGTCATTCTTGTGGTTGCATCATCTTATGTAAGAATGTCTCCTAGGAGGGCTTCCTTGCTGGCATGATGGAATTAGTCCCCATAGGCAGCTGTGTCGGAGAAGCCCACGTGGGTGGTCTCCAGGGACTGCCAGCAGCACCAGCCTCTAGCCAGTAAGAGGCCAAAGCTCTCAGTGGTACAACACAGGGAAATGGATTTTGTCAACAACCGTGTGAGCTGGGAAGAGGGTTCTTCCTCAGCCAAGCCTGCAGATGACACCTTGACTGAGCCTTGTGAGATGGTGGGCAGAGCCCCCAACTGTGGTATGCTCAGCTTCTTCACCCATGGGGACTGTTGACAGCCGTGAGGTTGTGAAGCCATATCAGAAGGTAGTATGCCATGCTCTTTCCTTAACATGTGAGTTGAAGCCACATTGTGACTAGTAGAAACTAGACTGCCTCCTCCCCTGGTGCTGCTGCAGGGGTGGCCGGGGAGGCACGCTGCCCTCCTGCATGCTGGCAGTGAGTTCCAGACATCTCCTCTTACTCCCCAGCACCTCCTCAGGAAGTCTTCCTGGTCTCCTATGGAAGGCAAAGAAACAAAAACTGGAGCCACCAGGCCTTGTGGTTAGATAATGGGTGTGAACAGGACTCTACTTCACACGTTGAAAGAATATCACCTTGCTGCAAGACTGATCGGGCCTGCCATCTTGTCACAGTAAAGATCGGGAGGCAGAAAAAGTCCAGGACTAAGGACAAGCACAGGTGGTGAAGAGCAGATAAGACACAGAGGGCGGCTGGCTGGCGTGTGCTGGTGGCAGACACACTGTCCCACAGGGTTCCCAACAACTAAGACTCCTGGGGCACCTGCTGTGCACCACACCCATCCTAAGTCATGTTGGGCTCCAAACAGAGCAGAGGGCCAGCAGGGGCAGGTGGGAGGTAAGAGCTGCCACTGATCCCCGCTGTAGGAAGCCCACACAGGAGGGATACGTACATTACCAAAAAGAAAAACGGCTTTCTGAAATGCATCAGGTCAAATGTCTGGTTCTGCGTAATCTCCCCACTGGAGCTGAAGAAAGAGCACCCTCCTCAAACACAAAATTTTGACCATTCTGCTGACCCGGACCTTGTCCCTGCGTCTCGGAAGGAAGCATAAGGTCTCTGCGTCAAGTCGGAAGCAGGGTCCCAGCCCCGCCTGAAGTAACTCCCAGCAGGGTGTTTCCTCCTTTGCTGTAGGCTGGGCATTCATGGGCTCACTGGGGTGTTTCCTTTGCTATAGGCCCGGCATTCATGGGCTCACTCCTAGATATCATTTAACATCATGGAGATGCCCGGTTATTATACAGGAAAGGGGAGATGATGTAGCATATTTTGACTGTGAAACCAAAAGTTTAAAATTCACTTGGTGACTCCTCCCACCTGCCCTTTTTAGGCCCAGATTTACGCTTCCCTGCCCGTATCACGAACCAGTATTCTATAGTGGAATTGGTGATGGAGTGGAGGAGCTGGGTGCCGGTCCACAGAACCACCAGCTGTTTGTTTTATTTCTCCTTACGGTGTCATTGCGCTGGCATTAATTACACCACTTTCATCCCACTGACAGTAGGAACACAGGATTTTCTTGCAGTTGTTTTGACACTCATGGGTTTATGGATGTCACCTGCCTCCTCCAAGGAGTGCGATTTTATTGATCGACAGCTCTGCAGAGGCCCTGGGCTGTGTGTTTCTCTAATACAAATGCAGTTTGGATTTCAGGGGATCAGAAGGGGAGGTCTGAACTCCACTCAGAACACGCATGGCATGACCACAGTGAGGCTGGTGTCTGAGGGCTTGGCATGCGTGGGGCAGGCGCAGTGAGGACTCCCTCTCCGCCTCCCCTTATTTGTAGCTGTGTCTGGTCCTTCGTGTTGAGACCATAGCTGGTTGGTTGTCTGGTGAACTGGCGTGATGTGGCTCCTTTGTGGCTCGTGTGGAGCACCGGTCTGCACGCTGAGCAGAGCACACGGTGTGCCCAGGAACGAGCATTCCATGAGGTTGTGGACACGTGTGCACCATCTGATCCCTCTCACTGCAGTCAAGGAGGAAAAGAGATCATCAAAGTGCAGGATGAAGCCTCAGGTTCAAGCAAATGGAAGTGGACTTTGGAGCAGGGGAGAGTAGTGGAGGGCACGGCAGTGACGGGACTCAGAACCACCTGCCGTGTCACTTTTCACAGTTGGGGCTGACACTGAGCCAGCAAAGTGAAAGGCCTCCTCCTAAAGGCTGCTGGACACCCACTAGCAGGAGGCCAGAGCAGGAGGCGGCCAGAGCCTCCTTCTGCTGTTCTTAGGATGAGTTTGTTCTGTTTTTTAAATTAGTTGTTGGCTGGGTACAGTGGCTCACACCTATAATCCCAGTGCATTGAGAGGCCAAGGCAAGAGGATTGCTGGAGGCCAGGGCAACATAGTGAGACTCCCTCTGTTTCTACAAAAAACAGACATGATGCATGAGCCTGTAGTCCTAGCTACTTAGGAGGCTGAGCCATGAGGATTACTTGAGCCTAGGAGTTTGAAGCTATAGTGAACTATGATGGCACCACTGTGTTCTAGCTGGGGTGACAGAGCCAGAGTCCATCTCTAAAAAAAATTAAAGCTCTCCTCTCCCCCAAACCCCCAAACAAACCCCCCCCCCACAGAAGTAAGTTGTCTATTATGACCACCATGGGTATGGCAGAAGGCTGAAAAAACAAGCTCACCATTTACTGAGCACCTACTTGGTACATCACAGTGCTCGGCGCCAAGCACTAGGAGAGCGGGTGCCAGCATCACTCTTCCTGTTTTACACAGAAGGAAACAGTGGCCTGGGTTTCTGGAGGTGGAGCACAGGCCCCTCTGGGAGGACAGCCTGCTGGAGCCGTGGCGGTGGCCTGAACCTGCTCCAGGCACAGCCGTGGCAGCTGTCAGCTCACTGCACCCCTCATCCTGACTGAAATGGGTCTGTCCTGAGTCCTCTTGGACTTTAACTGAGGATCTTCCCTTGTTTCACATCTAAAATACCAGTGACTGCTCCTTTCAAGAGATTGCCTTTTCAAACCATTTGTTTCTACCAACTTAAATAGGACTCTTTCTCAAAAGTAGGCAGAGAAAAAGAACACAGCCCACTCACCTTCACCAGTGTAATCATATGATGGGACGCGTTAGCTTGAGGTGTTCATTTGTTGCCAGGCACTCGGTTGTTTTGTTGTGGTTGGCTTATGCCCCTCCGTGACCCCATCAGCCGAGTGCTAGGTTATGATCCTAGAGGAGAAGAGGCCCAGGGGGGTCAGAATGACCAGTGGAAAGTCACATGCTGGCCATGGCACAAGCTGTCTGATTCCAAAGCCACTTGCTGTCACCACCATAAACCTCCAGGGCTAATCTTGTTTCTGAAGGCTGGGTCTGCATCATAGATGGGGTTGAACGTGCTTGTGGGGGGCAGACGCTGGGTGTTGGGTTGTCACTGTCTGTCACTTTCGTCCAGGCCCATTGTGCCTGAACTGCAGAACCAAATGAAAATTTGCAAAGCAGGTTCTCTCCACAATGGGGTGTCCTGGTGCCACCCAAGCTGGGAGTGGGAACTGACTATTTGGGAACTAAGAACACTCCCATGTGTGCTTTACCAGATCGTAACACCCTGGAGATAGCTGGTTTTAACCAGCAGACCTAGGAGTGGTGATCTGCCGACATCTGCACGTTTGTATAAACATGTCACTTATGCGTCCCTGGTTGGCAAGGGTGGAATTCCACACTGTTATTTAGAAAACTCACTCTGTATATTTCAGCGTTGTATGAGCATAATCACTGTTAGACTGTGCCACAAAAAGGCCAGAGCCCAGTACACCCTGCTGGGATGGAAGGGTCAGAGGGAATTGAGGAGCAGCCCGCCCTGTATCTTGGACCAGGAACCAGGAATGGCAGCAGGGGTCGTGTGTTGTCTGAAATTAAACTTTGAAATACAAACTCAGGCTAGTCCTCTTTCAGATGAACTTAGTGTGGCAGCCATCGTCGGGTTACGTGGCAGGCTGGGGTTGTCACCTTTTTGTATAAAGCAAAGTAACCGGTACAGTTTGATGTTCACTTTTTCCTGTTGATCAAAGTTGTCTCCTTGTTCTCACTGCTTGGCTTTAGAACACACCAGTATCCCAGACTTGATCTTTTAAGATGCATTTCCTTTCTGAGTGATAAAATATCTCTTTTTTCCCCTCTTTTATATGTTAGGAAACCACATAATATTTTATCAGGAAATGTTGGGCCTGTGATGCCCCTTGTGGTGTTTGCCCTGATTCAGACTTGAGTGGAGTGAACCTGATTTATTGAATCCAAACCTTCAGCCTCAGATTGCCTCCTGGGGGCCACAGAATGTCGGCATGCGGCTCCATGCGGCTCTAGGGAACACCTCAGATGGAGTCTGCCCTTGGAACTGGGAGCAGGATTGGGGCAGACCTGCCCGAAACACCCAGGGGAGCGCCCACGCTGGTCTTGGGAGGAGAGGGGAGGAACCGCAAAGGCAATGCATCAAAAGGCAGAGGCCCAGAGGGTGGAGAGTCTTCCCGTGTGAAGTTGCTAATTGCGCTTTAATAATAGTCAGGAGGGCAAAAAAGGCCAGTGTTCTCACAAAGCAGGATGGCCGGTGCCACGTCAGGCCGTGCTCTGCTGGGCCTCCGGAGTTCCCTAGGCTGGCTAGCTTCTTTTCCTTCCCTTTTTTTTTCATTTGTGACATCTGCTCAGTGCTTGTCCCTCCTGTGATACCATACCCCTCGCAGCTGTGCAGACCTCCAGCTCTGCACTGGTGCACGGAGTGCCCTGAGCATACGGCCTTTTTGATGTGTGATAAAACAGAACCAAGCCACGGGGGTATGGCGAGCGAAGGCATCAGAATATCAATTAACCTGCTCTGAACAAAGCTGCAGTTCCAGAGCGGAGTAGACATCTCACTGAAGTGTCAGGAAGATGGATGATGTATTCTAATTAGGGCCTGACTGCTACCTCCACACCCGCCACCCCTGGACGTCGCACACCTCACACGCGGGGTTGTTGGGGGCGTCTTCGCGTCCCACCACGGCCGTCGTGGATGCCGTTTACTGATTTATGACTTCTTGCTTTGCCAGGATTTGCAGCCATTAAATTGTCCTCAGCCGAAATTGCTATTTCCCTTTGAAAGTGCTGTCCATTTTGCAACTGGGAAAATGAGTTCTTTAAAGGCAAGAGCTCTAGGAAAGGCCTCTTCTGAGTGCTAAGCCTGGAGCTTCCATCGCCAGGATGCTGTAGGGTCAACCTGCCCTCACCCAGTGCCCTTCCCTTCCTGGAGGGTGGATGGGTGTGGACCAACGTGGGCCTCCGTGGCTGCATCTCCTAGAGTGTGGGGCTGCGGTGATGGGCCTGAGTGCTGTGCTGGGGCTCATCAGGGACCTTGTTTCTCAGCACCTGGGTGATCAACCATCCCTTCTCCATGGCAGAAAGCCATGGATCTGAAGAGCGCATGGCCTGGGCTCACTTCAGAGCCTCACAGCTTCTTCTTTCCGAGTTTCCACATCTGCGCCACCACGACACGCCGGTGAGGCCAGGCTAATTAGGGAGACGGTCCTCATTTTGCTGCACTTTTCCTGTGTAATTGGAAGTCCCACTCTCTCCAGTGTGGATCAGTGGGAGATGTTCCCCCTGAATAGCTCTAAAAGCTTTGGACCACATACTGATAGCAGCTGCGGATTTATGGGCGAGATTATAATGATTGCTCAGTAATGCAATATTAAAAGCAGAGGTCTCTCTTGGTGTTGAGTGAAGATGGAGTTCCAGCCTTCTTCCAGCTTCAAAAAGAGACTCGAAACAGAATTACCAGCCCTTATACGAGGAAAAGCAATCAATGGGCTCACACAATTCAAATCAAGAAAATAAATAAGGAGGTATGGATTTAGCTGAAGTTCAGAGAACGTTAGTTGGGTTTCCAGAACTCCAGTGAGGGAGCTCTGAGGCGCGTCTCGCCTCCGGCCTCCCGTGGTGTCCTCACGTCAGCCGGTGCCTGCTCTTTCTGTGAGCTGCAGCCCAGCACCCGGCTGGCCATAACAAAGACTTGAGGGAGCAAAAGGCTGTTTTTTGCACCTTTGCTTCATTAGTTCTGGAAACCAGGGTTTCTGTGGCTTTGAGTCTTCCTGTATAATTTAAGAAATTAATGAAAAGCTCACCTGAGTTTTCCAACACTCTTTAGGCTGTAAATTTGTTTAGCTTTTTTTTTTTCTTTCTAACTGTCAGTGGAGCTTGTTGGGACCTAAATATTTTAACGTTGGAGAAATGTGAGCACTTTTTGGTTTTTAAAGGAAGCCATGTCCTGCCGTCACTCACACTGTATTCTCTGAGTCGGGCGGCCTGGGTTGCATGTGACCTGGAGTCAGAGGGTCTGAGTTCATCCATATCTGTCCTTCTGACCTGAGAGCAACTGAGATCACATGATGCCGAGGGGAGGCTGGAGCCGGGGCTCCCTCCTGGGGGCACTGCCAGGACCTCAGCTCCAGCTCCCGTGACCTGACCTTCTTCCCTGCAGAGGAGACGTGGGAGGCAATTTGCTGCTTGACCGTCCTCCTCCAAGGCTCAGTTACTAATTTATCTGAATATCAAGAGCATTACGTTGTAAATGTGTAACTGCAGACTTGTGGGACTTGGATGGACTTTAGAAATTGTTTAGTGTGAACATTGCTGAGGGACATATAAAAACAACTTCAGCAAATGAGAATGTGTTAACTGGATACTGTGAAATGTCAGTTATTCATGAACTCATCTACACATTCAATGTAATTCCAAAATCATACTTGAATTTCCACTTTGAAACCTGGCAAAATATTTTTGATGCTTACCTGGAAGAATAAATTTTAGGGGGAAAAGAAGGGAGAACATACTTCATAGATATGACCATAACTTATGAAACAACAATAATGTAAATGGCTAAATAACAATAATTTAATAGCCCTTAGGCAGAAAGAGGGCAGCGTTTAGACCATGGTAAAAGTGATGTCAGAGAGGAAAAAAGACTGCTCCCAGATGAGGCTGGGAAGGTCGGGGACCCCCAAGGACACAATGAGGGGTGGTCCCACATCATTCACAAAATGCAATGTGAAATGCCCACCAACCCAGGAGTGGATCAGCAAGCTGTGGTATATGTATACCATGGAATCCTACTCAGCCATAAAAGGATGGACTCTTTACATCTTTTGCATTAACCTGGATGGCATTCTTCTTAGTAAAGTATCACAAGACTGGAAGAGCAAGTATCCAATATACTCAATACTAACATGAAGCCAGTAGAGAAACTAATACATGCTTGCACAAGAGAAAAACTCAATTCAATTCAAGTTGGGGGGTAGAGGAACCAGGGAGGAGGAAGGGGGATTGGTAAGCTCCCAGATAGTGGGCACAAGGTAACCCATGCCTCTTGGGTTTGGGACACAACTACAAGATGGATTCTACCTACCACATGAAAACATCATAACCTAGTTATTTGTACCCTCACATTAATCTGAAATAAAATAAAATACAATGTGATTGGCTCGGTGCCTGTGACTCAAGTGGCTAAGGTGCCAGCCACATACACCCAAGGTGGTGGGTTCAAATCCAGCCCAGACCTGCCAAACAACAATGAGGGCTGCAGTCAAAAAATAGCCCGGCATTGTGGGGGGCGCCTGCAGTCCCAGCTACTTGGGAGGCTGAGGCAGGAGACTCGCTTGAGCCCCTGACTTGGAGGTTGCTGTGAGCTGTGATGCCACAGCACTCTACCCAGGGGGACAGCTTGAGGCTCTGTCTCAAAAAAAAACAAACAATGTGATCGAAGTAGTATCCTGAATCCCATAAATGCATCAATGTACAAAGTTATGATTTAATAAAAGACAATTAAAGATAATAAAAATATAAAATAAAATACAATGTGGCTCTATTACATATTTACCTGTAAAGAGAAAAACATAAGAGAACACCTGGAAATGCCAGTGGCTGTGCGTCAGCTTTGGGGCTGGGGCTTGTTAGTGCATCCACACAACGCAGGAACTCTAAGAGGAAGGCAGCGGTTGATTTGGCCCAAAGTGGTGTATTAAAAACAGCATCACAAAATTAAAAGGTTGAAAAACATTGGCAATGCTGATTGGATTTGTGATAATGTGTCTGCCCAAATGGATTAATATTCTTAGTATATAAAGAGTCCTTATCAATAAATAAAAGAATAAAACTCTAAGGAGAAAATAGATGACATTTTGGAAAAGAAAAAAATTCAAAATACCAATGAACATACGAAAAAAAATCGAACCTCTGTGGTGATCAAGGAAACGTCATCTCCATGTCAGGGGTGCACTGTGGTTTGCTGGACAGAGTTTCTTCTCCCAAGATGATGACGCCCAACATTGGCAAAGACGCAGGAAACAGGAGCTTTGCCGTAGGATTCAGAAACCGGCCATGCAATTTTGTAGACATGGCAAAATGTATCAAAAGTCATACAAGAAGGTAACAATTTTAGAAATGTACCTTGGGGATATTCGATATGTATGTAGATGTACGCACATTTTTAAAAAATGGTGAAAAACTGGAATCAAACTAAATGAGCCCCAATACGGGGGCAGTTAGCAGATCAATTCGTGCAATACCAGCCAGCTAGGAAAACGTCTAAGAGAGGCACATTGGTGGCATGGGGAAGTGCTCGCGGAGTGTTTTTGCTTCGTGAGAAAACCGGATTACAAAACAGTGTGCACAGCCAGGCACGGTGGTGAGTGTCTGCAAGTCCAGCTGCTCAGGAGGCTGGGCGGGAAGATCCCTGGAGTCCAGGAGTTCCAGTCCAAACTTGGCAACATAGCAAGACTCCCCCATCTCTAAAACTACCCATAAAATAGTATATATAGCCTGATTCCTGCCCTACACCACTTTCAGGAGAAAAAGCATCTGTTTCTGGAAGATAAGCGTTTGGTTATTCTGGAAGGAGACACTAGCCGTGTCTTGTTTGAGTCTAAGGTGTTGCCAGTGACTTGCCTTATTATTTCAGCTTTTCGGGATTTCCCATGTAGTCTACAAAGATCATGGATTACTTTCACAATTGAGTTTAAAAGGTTAGTAAAAATAAGTCTTCTAAACCAATTTCCTAGTTGTACCAAGATGGGGCTGCTGTTGGAGGCATTTCAACCCTGTAACAAGGGAGCTAAAGGAGCAGAAGCCTGATCTCGGACCTCCTGATGTGTCTTTCAGGGTTTGTTTTTTAGAAAAGTGGGATTTGAGCCAGACGTCGTGGCTCATGCCTATAATCCTAGCACTGTGGGAGGCCCAAGTGGGAGGATCACTTGAGCTCAGAAATCGGAGACCAGCCTGAGCAAGAATAAGACCCATCTCCACAAAAAATAGAAAAATTAGCTGAGCATGGTGGCAGGTGCCTGTAGTCCCAGCAACTCAGGAGGCTGAGGCAGGAGGATCGCTTGAGCCCAGGAGTTTGAGGTTGCTGTGAGCTATGATGACACCACTATATTGGGGACAGAACTAGACCCTGTCTCAGAAAAAAAAAGAGTGGGGCTTTGTTTTCACTCTGGTGATTCCTTGGCCCAGGAATCCCATATCTCAGAAATTCTTTTAAGGAAATAATCCAAAATAGAGCAAGGGCTGTGTACCCAAAGATGTTCACCACAGTGTTATCCAGGATAGTGCAAATGATTAGCAGTCAAGATGTGCTGTGAAGTGGCCTCATTAAGGACCTGTGGCATAATCTCTTGGTGTGACACTGAAATGGCGGCAGTGAAGAGCTGCGCCAGGATGAAGCACCTGGATGGTGTGTGGTGGAAAAAGTCAGGATCTGGAGGAGAATGTCAGACAGTAGCTTACGGAAGCAAGCAAGTTGTCAGAAGCATTTATGTTCTTTTGTCTTAAGAGTTTTAGTCTTTCTATCATGCTGTTCTATTTCTTTTAAAATAACTACATGAAAATCTAAAACTAAAAATAGATGTGCACCTTTCTAAATTCTCTCTAGGGCTGGATCCTGGATGGCATCCCTGAGACGCGGGAGCAGGCGCTGATAATCCAGAGCCGGGGGATCATCCCCAGGCATGTTAGTGAGTAGCTCCCTGGGACCCTCCCAGCACAGCTGCCGCCGGCGAGGGCATGGGAGCGCCCTGCTACGTACTGCGGGCCTCCGGAGCCCTCAGCCCAGGCTCCAGCCAAGACTAGAGCTGTAGGCTCGGCACCTGTGGCTCAATCGGCTAAGGCACCAGCCACGTATACCTAAGGTGGCGGGTTCGAATTCCCAGCCCGGGCCCGCCAAACAACAATGATGGCTGCAACCAAAAAATAGCCAGCCAGGCGTTGTGGCGGGCGCCTGTGGTCCCAGCTACTTGGGAGGCGGAGGCAGGAGACTCGCTTGAGCCCAGGAGTGGGAGGTTGCTATGAGCTGTGATGCCATGGCACTCTACCCAGGGGGATAGCTTGAGGCCCTGTCTCAAGAAAAAAAAAAAAAAGACTAGAGCTGTAGGGG
>CAUYQV010139970.1:0-10448 GCA_963574575.1 Galagoides demidoff | reverse complement strand
CTTATATCATTCTCAAAAACTAAAACCTGTTTTGGAGGGCTGCGAGAATAACCTCATTTTAAACCAAAATTAGTCATTTTCTTGTTTTGTTAGGCCAGTGTTTAACAATCTTTTGAACATCCTTGTTTTTTTTGTTTGTTTGTTTTTGGCTGGGGCTGGGTTTGAACCCACCATCTCCAGCATATAGGGCTGGTGCTCTACTCTTTGAGCCACAGGCACCACCCGAACATGCTTGTTTTTTGCATTTCACTCTTCCTTAGTTCTTTCTTTTTTCCATTAAAGAAGTTCTTTCCAAGAGAGTCTATGAGAGGCAGATTACTTCATTCAGCTTGTCTGAAATGTCTTTATTTCTTTTACCCTTTTATAGTTTCACTTGATATAATATTCTGACAGGGTTTTTTCCTTCAACACTTTGAATTATTTGTTTTCTGATTTCTATCTGATATATCAGTTTGTACTGATACATCTATCTGCTGTCACTGAAACTGTTCTTTCAGGATGCCTTTCTGGTTTTTCTCTTATCTGAGGTATTTCATAGTAAATTTCTTTTCTCGAGTTTGCCTTAGAAGTCCCTTTCTAGGTCAGATGCAATGGCTCTTATCTCTAATCCTGGCACTTGGGAGGCTGAGGCAGGAGGATCACTTGCGGTCAGGAGCTTGAGATCAGCCTGAGCAACATGATGAGACCTCCATCTCTACAAAAAAAAAAAAAAAAAAAAAAATTGAAAAACTACCTGGGCGTGGTGGTGCACACGAGTGGTCTCAGCCACTCAGGAGGCTGAGGCAGGAGGATCACTTGGGGTCAGGAGTTTGATGCCCAGGCAAAAGAGTGAGACCCTGTCCCTCCCTCGCAAAAGAGTTTCTTTTGATTTGGGGATATTTGTAAGTGTTACTGTGATGTGTTTGGATCACCCACATCACATTGATTTTATTTTTATTTATTCTCTTCCACTCTCAGTGGGGAATTTCTCTCATCATTTCCGGAAAATTCTCAGCCATTATGTTTTCTGTACAGCCTATCTTGCATTCTCTCTAGCCCTCTGAAACCACTTTCATACATATAGAGGGCCTTTCAGTCTATCCTTCATGTCTCATAACCTCTCGATCTTAGTTTCCATTCTTTTCTCCCTCCATAACGAATTCAGAATAAGTTTCTCTGCTCCATCTTCCACTTTACTATTTTTTCTTCAGCTGTGTACAAGCCGCACTTTCATAAAAATAATTTCACTGAGTTTTTCAAATCAAATGACTGTTTTTCATTTCAAGAAGGGTTACATTTTTACATAACATTTTTATACTTTAAATTTTTAAAATTGTCCCCTTTCATATGTATTATCCTACATTTTTTGTTCTTGCTTTTCTTCAATCTTTTCATCTTTAAACATTACTATTACTATTATCATTTCCTTAAAAATTAGATTTTTCTCTAATCTCTGACAATTTGAAAGATAATTATTTTGCAGAAATATTTTTTCTACAACTCAATTTCTTGAGGCTGCTTATCCTTTTGTTTATTGTGGTTTTGTGCATAGTAACTTAATCTCATATTGATCGATCGCTTTCTGTTGTGTATTTTGAGTGACTTTGTCATTTTCTATTGTGGACCTAGAGTGCAAAATGTATGTGACTATTGTTGAGAGATCATCCCTGTGGAGCAGTTTTGTGTTTTCTTCTGCCAGGCACCCTAAGCGTTTTTTCCTTGGGGTTCAGCGTCAGCTTTAATGTTAATGTCTCAACTTAGACTTTCCTCACCACAGGGGTAGAATAAATTTAGACTCATATCCGGGAGAGGCTCAGCTTTGAGTTTTGGTTTCTCAGTTGGAGAAGGGGATTCTGTCTCTCACACAGAGTCTTTCTCCAAGTGAGCTTTCGTGACTCTGATTTGACAGTTTTTCTATTCCTCTTGCCTAAGGAGGAAATCCCTCTTTAGGTCACTGGCTTTTTTTAGGAAGTTACCAGTTTCATAGCCCTGCTTTAAAGGGGCTGAGGATGTATGTTATCTTCTCCTAGGACCGTTAAACCACACCCTTGGCTATTAAGGTTAACATTTGTATCCAGTAATCTATTTTGGTATCAGCTAATACCCTTCTCATTCTAGAAATGAATTACCTATCATTTCTGGCACCTGGGAATTTTCTCTCTGTCTTATAGGCTCAGTTACAGGATTTAAATATTTCTTTATGTTTTATGTAATGTTTTTCTGAATTTAAAACTTCATCTTATAAAATTTTATCATGTTTTTTTTTTTTTGTCTTAGCTCAGAATCTAAACTACTTTTCCATTCTAGTCATACATCATAAATAATAGTATTAGGTTTCCCTACTCCTAACATTCCTTTGTGTGTTTGTTTTTCCCTGGTTACCTTTCAAACTGTACACGTAATTTATATAGCTCACTTATTTTAGGACCTTGTAAAGATATCAGGATGGTGCATTTATGGGGTAAGGTGCATCCAAATATAACTTGTAGCCTTTTGCTATGAACTACGTGTAGGCAGATCTCATTCAAAACTTAGGCAAGTTTCTGAAAGAATAAACATCCCTGTATTGTGAAACCATCACAAAATAAAGGGCCTAGGTAGGCCCTTATTCACTGTGATCTGATGTTATGCCCTGTGGTTTATAAAGTTTTAAATGACAATTCCCTGGTGTTAATAAAATCACTCTATTATTATTTTCCCACTACCCTTTAAACAAACATAAAGGAGTTTATGGTAAGTTTGACCTAAGGTTTAGTTCTGGAAAACTGTGTGCCCATATCTGTGATTTTGTAAACACTCTTATGTCAGAAAATGAAAAATCTGTCCCATAATGTGATTCATTTTTGTCTTCTTTATAAACCATCATAAAATGAATTCATTAGACACTAACTCTATCCTTGTATTATTCTAGATAAGCTTGTTTGTCCTGATGCTACACCTCAGCTCTCACAGTTATGTATTCTCCTTACCTTTCTTTCCTATGCACTTATGCACTTCCTTTTTTCTACTAATAGTGTCACTATTTCTTTAGATTTCATCCTATGCCACTTTAACTTTGTATTAAAGTCAACAATTTATAATGCCTTTTTACTCTGAAGACATTTTTAGTTCATTTTCTCTGACCTCTAAAATGAATTTTTTTCCTTTACAGAGCCAACTTCTTTGCCTTTCCCTCTTAGTTCCCCCTTCTCACCTCCAACTTTCTTCCATCACTTATTTCTTCTAATTTATCTTTAATTTCTTTATATCCACTCCCTAAAAACTCTCATAATTCCTGCATCATTTGAGTATTTCTTCAAATATCTTCTCAGTGAAGTGTACTTTGTCCACCGCCTTATTTAAAATCCCAACCCCTTTCCACTTCTTATTCCCTTTATCTGTTTTTTCTCTTTATCTCTAATATATTCACATATAAATTATATGTGATCTTTAATAGATAATCGATTATGAATATGAAAGATTATATATGTATATATATTTAAAATTGTATTTTTTTTACTATCTTCCCATTGGACATATAGTAAACATATCATAAACATTTGTTGAATGAGGAAATAATTGCTTTTCATTTGTCCAACCTGATAAAAGCCTGATATTTTATTAGATACCTGGATTTTTTTTTTTTTTTTGAGACAGAGTCTCAAGCTGTGGTTCTGGGAAGAATGCCATGGCATCATAGCTCACAGCAACCTCAAACTCTTGGGCTTAAGGGATTCTCTTGCCTCAGCCTTCCAAGTAGCTGGAACCACAGGCGCCCACCACAGTGCCCAGCT
Organism: Galagoides demidoff; assembly: GCA_963574575.1. NCBI lineage: Eukaryota > Metazoa > Chordata > Mammalia > Primates > Galagidae > Galagoides > Galagoides demidoff. Next base: position 6,696 of record CAUYQV010139970.1, on the reverse strand, counting down.
ATTTTTGTTGTTGTTGTTGCAATTGTCTTTGTTTTAGCTGGCCCGGGCTGGGTTCGAACCCGCCAGCCTAGGTGTATGTGGTCAGCACCCTTCCCACTGAGCTATGGGCACCGCCCAGATACCTGGATTTTAATTTGGCTTGATACCCAGCCATGACTACATCACACAACTATTATTCACTGGTATGCCTTTGTTTCATCTAAGTTATTTCCCCAGTAAAATGTAAAAGACAAGTGGTAGGTACAGGAAAAACTCAGAGAAGAGAATTCAGTTCTGGATTCTTTTTTCCTTCTGCTTCAGTTCTAACTTCTTGTAAGTGGTAATAGTTGTGGTAAATTGAGCAAAAATAAATCCCTCTACCTCTTTAACCTTTCTGCCTACTTATTATAATCAGGGTGAGTTGTCTTCTGAAATCAACCACTGAGAATTCCTTTGTTTAGGTATTCTCTCTAGAAAAAATTTTCATAAGTTTCAAGAAGGTTGTTCATTTCTTTCTAAAGTGTTATGACTCATTTCTTATAAATTATCTTCCTTGTCCTTGGAATTTCGTTATAGCCCTAATGGAACAAATGACTCTGTTTGTGCAGATCAGATCAGCAGGCACAGTCTGTCTCACATAGGGACAGCCTCGTGGGCGTGCAATCTGTGCAGTTACACAGGGATCCGAGATCAGAAGGGCCCTGCACTTGGTTTAATATTTTGCTATCTCTGTCTTGATAATAATTTTTTTAAAAGAATATTTTCATTTTGCGACAGGCTTCAAAAATAGTGTAGCCAATCCTATCTCCGAACTCAGTCATTTCTGAAGCAACAATTCTTGGTGAAAATGGAGAGGTTTATTTAAAATTTGACGTTCCCAGTAAATCAAGCTTATGTTTCTGATTTAACCCAAAAGGCTCATAAACTCAGTCCATGACAAAGTGGACTTTGATCTAGAAACAGTTGTTATGAACTCAGCCAAAGTTCCTGCTGCCCAGGCTCATAAGTGCAGTTTACACTGTAAAAGGAGTCATCATCAGATGCCAACAGCAGCAATGGAAACCAGAAGACAATGGAATGACCACTTCAGTGTGCTGACAGAGTAGCTGCCAAATTAGAGTCTCATAAACTGCCATTGTTTTGAGTGAAGATCCTGAAGTTGAAGCAAAACAATGGAAAAATTTAGACCACGCAAATGCCAATGATAAGAAGCATGTAACTTTAATAATATCAAGCTTTAAACCAAAAAACACTCCATCATGATAAAATATCCAGGTCCAATTCACCATGAAGATACAATAATTCTAAATTTGAGTGACAGGCCAGATGCAGTAGTACATACCTATAATCCAGCACTCTGGGAGGCCGAGGCAAGTGAATTGCTCAAGCTCCGGAGTTCCAAAGCTAGCCTGAGCAAGACTGAGACTCCATCTCTACTAAACACAGAAAAACTAGCTGGGTGTTGCAGCAGGTGCCTGTAGTCCCAGCTACTCAGGAGGCCGAGGCAAAAGGATCTTTGAGTCCAAGTGTCTGAGGTTGCTGTGAGCTATGATATCACAGCACTCTACCCAGGGCTACAGAGTAAGACTCTGTCTCAAAAAGAAATAAAAATTTAAAAAAAAAATTGTGTGAACTTAATAACATGGCCCCAACAATTAAAAGGCAAAAACTGACAGCTATAAGTAGAATTAAACAAAATCATAATCATTGGAGGTGATATTAATTGACTTCTTTCAATATGGATGAAATAAACAAATTCAAATTATAAAGAAGACATAAACAGTGTGATTGGCAACTTTGAAAGGACATGTGGATAACGCAGTACCCACAGCTGCAGAGAACTCATTCATTTCAAACACAAAAAAATCATTTTCAAAAATCAGAAGTATATTAGGTCAAGTGTCTGAAGCCTCAAAGGCAGTAGAAGGGGTGGCCACAGATTTCCATGATCCCAGGAGCAAGAAAGACTGCAAAAGAACTGACTTCAAGCCTTGCTGGGTTAGGCTGGTCCTAGCAGCAAGGTTTACTAGCCCTCAAAAGCTAAATATATGCACAGCTCTCTGAAAGGAAATAGATTCACTGCACAAACAAACAAACATGAAAATGTGTATTTTTTAATAGCTCAAGGTGGGGAACTCAGAATTATAGGGGGGAACCAAAATAAGGGACAGCAGGAGCTGCTCTCTTAAAGTATACAGAGAAAACGTAATGGCAAATCTAAGATACTGGTCACCAGTGGGTGCTTAGAATTGCAGCCAGCCTGCTGCAATACTAATACCTGGAATGAATTTCATTGTTTCTATGCAACAAAACTACAAATTAACAGGCTGGTGGAAAAACCTGAAATGGAATGAGAAATTATGTAAACAGGAAAGAAAGGATAATGTATGGGAGCTAGTCCCCAACTCCTCTTCCCCCAAGAAGACACCAGACATTCTTGAATTTTCTGGATACCAGAGCTTACAGATAGCTATGTCAGGTTTTTGGTCTGTTTTTGAATTTATTATTATTATTATTTGGGGGGGCTCTGTATTATGCTTAATGCTCTTCTGTCAGTAACTATAATAGATACAGATATTCCAGACTATTGGATTTATTCAACATAAACTTTGTTGGTGATTTCTATAATAAGTGGCTACATTCATATTCAACAACAGCCTGTTCTTACCAAGATTGTACGTTGAAACAATGTCTCAAACCAAGAAGGAAAAAAGTCTTAATGTTCTCATATAATATTTAATATGTGGATATATTGGTTATTACACATTGCTGTCTCCTAGATTAATAGTTCTGAAGGCTAATAAAAGTTCACAGTATTTGGTGGGGTTACCATGGGTCATTGCGGCTTAAACAGAAGAGTAATTACCATTATTCTCATAGTTCAACGGTGCCTACATTTCTCTGGATATTAGAATCACTAGGTGAGCTTCTTAGAAATTCCCAGTGCCAGGACAAGTACTTATGCCTGTAATTCCAGAAGGCTGAGTAAGGAGGATTGCTTAAGGTCAAGAGTTCAAGACCAGTCTGAGCAACATAGTGAGACCCCCATCTCAACAAAATATAGGAAAAAAAATTAGCTGCCAGCTATTGGGAGGCTGAGGCAGGAGGACCCCTTGAGCCAAGGTGTTTGAGGTTACCATGAGCTATGATAGCACCCCTGCACTCTAGCTGAAGCAACAGAGTGAGTCCTTGTGACTAAATAAAAAATAAATAAATAACATTAAACTTGAGCCTTTACTTTCTTTTTCTTCCTGTCCCCATTTTTGTTAAAAGTAACATTCCTTTAACATCAAAGTCTATGACATTTACATTTTGTTTTTTAACCATAACCCTGACTTTGTCTATTTTATAACCTATGGCAGCTAAATGAATTCAATAGTTCACATTTTGTCCTTTGCCATAGTTTCTCCATTTATCTCTCAGTTGGCTGAAAGAAAATCCTCAAGTAGTTTATTCAAGAAGAACTCATGTGGGTTATATTCCCTGAATTCTTTTATATTCAGAATTATACTTCTATGCTTTTATGCTGGAAAAACAATTTAACTGGGCATGAAATTCTTGCGTCACACTTTCTCTGGACTTTGCAGTTCTCTGAGGACTTTGAGATTCTTGAGGACATTATTTCACTGACTTCTAATCAGGGCTGTGGAAAAAATCTGAGACACAATTATTGTGTCTTGAACTTTTGCCAGACAAACCAAGGTTCTCTTTCTTTACTTTTGACACTGAAAACTTTTTTGCTTCAATATTTTTTTTTTTATGTTGGTTCATGAGAGTCATGTTACCCTTTATCTGGAAAATCATTTTTCTTGATTTATAACTTTAAGTACTTAAAGTGGTCCTTTTTCAGAGTGGGAAAACATTCATATTTGTGAGTAGTGTGCCAATTATACAAATGTTGGATTTCCTTTTTTTTTTGAGACAGAGTCTCACTCTTTCACCTAGGGTAAGAGTGCCATGGCGTCATCATAGCTCACAGCAACCTCAAACTCTTGGGCTCAAGTGATCCTCCTGCCTCAGCCTACCAAGAAGCAGCTGGACGATAGGCACCTGTCATGAGGCCCAGCTAGTTTTTCTATTTTTAGTAGGGATGGGGTCTCATTCTTGCACAGGCTGGTCTCAAACTCCTGACCAACTTCTTATACCAACAAGCTGTAGGAAATTTGTGTGAAAAAAAGATTGATGGTATCACAGGAATGGGAAAGCAAGTAGCCAATGTACTCAGTACTAATATGAAATAGTACTCAGTACTATTGTTCAGTAGATGAACAAATATAGGCCCACACAAGAGAAAAGCAAAATTAACACAAGTGGGAAGAGGGAAAAGGAGAAGGGAGGAGAGAGGAGGACTGGGGTGTTCTTACCTAATAGGTACCTAAATTCATGCCCTTCTTACATTTTTTCTCTACTCAAAATCAGGAAAATAGACTCCTATGTTATATGTCAGAATTTACTGTTTCACATTGCACACTTAGATACACAATCTACCTGAAATTGGATCGTCAAAGTCAAAAAGAGGAGCTCCATAAAGAAAAACTTTGAATATTTAACAAACAAGATAGAATTCCATGAGTCTAATTAAGAAAATATGAGAACATACAAATAAACAAGACCACAAATAAAAATGGGAGGTATAAATGAAGATAATGTAGAGATTACAATAGCAAGGGGGTATTATAATCATTCCTTGACAATGATATTTAAAATTTTATGGAATGTTTTCTAGAAAAAGTGTTGTTTAAAAAGCCAAACAAGGTTGGAATTGAGGCCACACTTTACTTTTTTTTTTTTTTTTTGAGACAGAGTCTCACTCTGTTGTCTTCAGTAGAGTGCTATGGTGTCATAGCTCACAGCAACATCAAACTTTTGGGCTCCAGCAATTCTCATGCCTCAGCCTCCTGAGTAGCTGGGACTACAGGTCCCATCCACAACACCTGGCTATTTGTAGTAATGGGGTCTTGCTCTTGCTTTTGCTCAGGCTGGTCTTGAACCTGTGAGCTCAGGCAATCCACCCACTTTGGCCTCCCAGAGTGCTATTATTACAAGCATGAGCCACTGTGCCCAGCCCTGAAGACACACATAAAAAAGAAAAATCTTCTCAAAAAGAAAATACAGTCTTGGATGTTTTACAGATTAATTCTACTAAATTTTCAGGGAACAGATTTTCTCAATTTTATACAATTTCTTTCATATGTATATAAAAAAACCTTTTCCTAGAAGGATAACTTTGACTTGAAAACCAGGCCAAGGAATTATTAGAAAAAAAGTAAAGGCCTAGTTCATTCATGAGTATGTATGTAAAATGCTAAACAAAATATTAGGAAACGAAATTGATAGTATCTCTAAAAAGAAAATATTCTATGACCAAGTAAACAAGAATAGTTTAATAGAAAATGTAGATCAGGTTCTCATATCACAGTGGTTACATCGTCAGCCACATACACTGAGGCTAGTGGGTTCGAACCCAGCCCGGGCCAGCTAAACAATGACAACTGCAACAAAAAATAGCTGGGCGTTGTGGTAGGCGCCTGTAGTAACAGCTACTTGGGAGGTTAAGGCAAGAGAATCCCTTAAGCCCAAGCGTTTGAGATTGCTGTGAGCTGTGATGCCAGGCACTCTACCGAGGGTGATGTAATAAAACTCTGTCTCAAAAAAAGAAAAAGAAAAGAAAATGTAGGCCCCATATAGTGGCTCATGCCTGTAATCCTGGCACTTTGGGAGGCCAAGGCAGGAGGATCCCTTGAGCCTGGGGGTTTGAGTCCAGCCTGGGCAACACAAAGAGACCCTGTCTCTACAAAAATATTAAAAAATTAGCTGGGCATTGTGGCATATACCTGTAGTCCTAGCTACACAAAAGGCTGAGGCAGAATGATTACTTGAGTCTAGGAGTTGCAGGGTGCATGAGCTGTGATCACATCACTGTACTCCAGCTTGGGTGAAAGAACAAGAGATCTTAGCTCTTTACGAAAAAAGAAAGAAAGAAAAATCTATATATGTAATTTATCACATTAACAGGTTAAAATAGAAATGCTATATGACAATATTAAGAATGTAAAACAAATATTTTATAAAATTCAATAGCAATTAATAATTTTTTAAAAATTCAATAATTAGGCCATGTACAGTGGTTCATGCCTGTAATCCTAGCATTCCAGGAGGCTGAGGTGGGCTGATTGCTTGAGCTCAAGAGTTTAAGACCGCTCTGAGCAAATGCAAGACCTCCATCTCTAAAACTACAGCCAGGTTTTGTGGCAAGCACAGTAGTCCCAGCTACTAGAGAGGCTGAGGCAATAAAATCACTTGAGCCCAAGAGTTTAAGGTTGTTGTGAGCTACAATGCCACAGGAGTCAACCCCAGGGCAACAGAGTGAGAGACTATCTCAAAAAAAAAAAAAAAGATTCAATAATTATAGTAACAATAAATGAAAATTTCTTTAACTTGGTTAAGTGTATCATATTAGAAAAATCTAAAAGAACATCATTCTAAATGGGAAAATATTAGAAGCATTCCCTTTCAAAACAGGAATAAGATGAAGATTCCTCTATCATCTTTTCTATTGAGTCTTAGGCTGGAGGTCCCAACCAGTGTGGAGGTGCAAGGATTGGCAAGGAAGAAATAAAACTGTGAGTACTTGTGATTGATATGATTTTTTACAAAGAAAACTTCAAATAATCTGCAAATTAACAAGGTATCTGATGTAAGACAAAAGTCAGTTGC
>CAUYQV010139968.1:0-10835 GCA_963574575.1 Galagoides demidoff | reverse complement strand
GGGAGAGGGGAAGGAGGGAGAGAGGAAGAGAGAAAGAGAGGAAGGAAAGGAAGGAAGGGAAGGAGGGAGGGAGGGAGGGAAGAAGGAAGGAAGGAAGGAAGGAAGGAAGGAAGGAAGGAAGGAAGGAAGGAAGGAAGGAAAGAAGGGAGGGAGGGAGGAAGGGAGGGAGGGAGGGAGGGAGGGAGGAAGGAAGGAAGAGGAAAGTGCTGATGAAGTTGTGGAGAAATTGAAATTGTTTTATACTCCTGGTGAGAATGTAAGATGGTTCCATAAATATGGAGGTTTTTCAAAAAATAAAAAATACAAATTCCATATGATCCAGTAATCCTACTTTGGAAATTTATCCAAAATAATTGAAATCAGGCTCTTAAAGACATATGTCTGCCCCACATTCAATACAGCACTATTCAAAATGTGCAAGATGTGGAGATAACCTAAACACTCATTATACATAATAAAATGTTATTTGTTCTTTAAAAAAGAAAATCTTGTCATATTTGATAACATAGCTAAACCTTGAGCACGTTATACTGAATGAAATAAGCTAATCATAGGACAAATATTACATGATTCCACTGATATGAGGTATCTAAAATAGTGAAGCACACAGAATCAGAAAGTGGAATTATGGCTGCTCAGAACTAAGTGGAGGGAGAAATGGGGATTTGCTTTTAATGGGTATAAAATTTCAGTTGTGCCAAAACATTAAGTTCTAATGTTCTGTTCCTATAATTAACAATACTCTAAGGTACACTTAAAACTTTTTGAAAAGGGTACATCTCATATTAATCGTTCTAACCACAATAAGTAAAAAGATGATCATGTGAATCTATTCCCTTCATGCTATCAGTGTGGCATATTACATTGATTTTTTCTCGTATATTGAGCCACTCCTGCATTTTTGAGATACATCTCATCTGGATATTGTGTGTAATCTTCTTAATATGCTGTTATATGCTTATTAATTTTGTTAGTTTTTTTATTTATTAAGTTTTGGACAGAGTCCCACTCTATTACCCAAGCTAGAGTGCTGTGGTGTCCCCCCAACTCACAGCAACCTTAAACTCCTGAGTTTATGTAATCCTTCTGCTTCAGCCTCTTAAGGAGCTGGGACCACAGGCACCCACCACAATGCCCAGTTAATTTTTTTCTATTTTTAGTGGAGAAGGAGTCCTGCTATTGCTCTTGCTAGTCTCAAACTCCTGTGTTTGCCTTAGCCTCCCAAAATGCTAGGATTACAGGCATGAGCCACCATGCCCAGTCTTTATCTGGGTATTTCTTACTATTACTTGTATTTTTGAAAGATAGTTTTGTCTGATGTAAAATTCTTTGTTGACAAGTTTTATTTTTGTTTTGTCTTTCAGTTCTTATATATGTGACTAACTGACATCTATGCTTCTGAAAAGAAATCGGTATAAACTTAATGGACTCTGCAATAACTTTTGGAAAAAAGTACAAATGTATAAATAAATGAAACAATTAATCCAGAACATGCATGATGATTCAATGAATGACTCTGAAATCAGATGACTTTGTTTAGAAGTTAATCTGACATATCTTATTTTTCAGGGACTAATGATAGCTTCTTTTCTCCTTTCATATTCTTAAATCATGCTTTTATTGTTCTAGTCATAAATATTCATTGTTATTAATATCCATCATATGTATATTTTCCTTCTGTTTTGTTTTATACCAGGACATTTATCCATCTTCACTTTTCTAGCAACTCATCTGCTCTCTATAACTCTTCAAGTATAAAGAATTATTTCAATAATTTTGACTTGAGTCTTCTTAGTACTCTGAAAAATAATACATTTGGGCCAGGAGACAAACAAAGGGCAGTTACGTGGTTCTTTCTTTCAAAAATCAGGTCTGTATTTTCAGCTTGATGCTTATTTCCTTTGACAGAAAAGATAGGAAAAGTAGAAGTTCAGTAATTCTATTGTTTATTATCTTTCAATGTTACATCATGAGCTCTGAATAGCAAACCTGATGTTTCCGATATATATTTCTTTTTTTGTTTGTATGTTACAAATATCAACTTTAAAAAGTTTTTATATGATGTTATTAACTCATGAATAAAATGTTGTAAGTACTAGCACTGGATTTTTTTTTATTAAACCATAGCTATGTATATTAATACTATCATGGGGTACAGTGTGCTGTTTCTATATACAATTTGAAATACTTTCATCCAACTGGTTAACATAGCCTTCATGTCATTTCTTAGTTATTGTATTAAGACACTTATATTCTGCATTTAAAGATATTCACATGTACCTTTATAGGATGAACCATAGGTGTTATCCGACCAATCACCCTCTCTCCACCCATCCCCCCCTCCCCTCTCCCCATGTTCCTGGGCTTAAATTGGGTTATAGTTTTCCTATGAAAGCTATAAATTAGTTTCATAGTAGGGATGAGTACATTGGATACTTTTTCTTTGAGATACTTTGCCAAGAAGAATATTTTCCAGCTCCATCAACATAAACATGAAGGAGGTATAGTCTCCATCTTTCTTACTGGCTGCTTAGTATTCCATGGTGTATATATACCACAATTTATTGATTCATTCGTGGGTTGATGGGCACTTGGGCTTCTTCCATGACCTAGCAATTATGAATTGGGCTGCAATGAACATTCTGATACAAATATCTTTATTGTAGTGAATGTTAAAGGGCAAAATGTCTTCATGCCTATCAGCAACATTATAGAGCAATCATCTGTAATCAAGGTGCAAGTTGCAAATTTCTATTAAAAAGAAATGAATGCTTGAGATCAATGTACTCAATACTAATATGAAACCAATAGACAAAAAATTACACACCACACCAGAGAAAAATGCAATTATATTCATAGTGGGGAGGAGGGGAGAAAGAAAGGGAAAGAGGACAAAAGAGGGTCATTGGTAAACTCTTACCTAATATGCACAATGTAAGGATATACAAAACACCCTCTAGGTGAAGGGCTGACCTACAACTTGAACTTTACCCTAGAACCACAAACAATATAAACAATGTACTCTAATCATTTGTACCCTCATATTAATCTGAAATAAAAATAATTTTTTTTGAAAAGAAAGAAATTGAAAGAAATGTATAGGAGGGAGTAACTCTGCTAGGGTAATCAGGGAAATTCAGAGGGGAGGTGAATTTTTAATCGGATCTGGTAAAATGTTTTCCTTATTTTGTATGTGTTTTGATCTTTTAGATACTCTTCAATTTTCTGTGATTCAATTTGTTTTTATTCATCTTGACCTTGACTTGTCATAATTGTTTTCTATTCAATTTTTTGTTTCTTGTACCTTATTAGAGTTCTCACTATCTCCATGTATTTCAGGCCCTCTTGGCTTTATTTTTCCTCCCTTTCTGTTTAGGTCCATGCTTTATAAGGTCAATGATTCATTCATTCATTTTTTTTGATACTGTCCCACTTTGCTTCATTTAAGTGATCCTTCTGCATCATCCTCTCAAGTAGGTGAGCCTACAAGCACCTTCCATCACACCCAGATAAATTTTATATTTTTAGTAGAGATGGAGTCTTACTCTTGCTCAAGCTAGTCTTGGACTCCTGAGCTTAAGCAATCCTCCTGTCTCAGATTCCCATAAACTAGGATTATAAGCGTGAGCCACCATACCCAGTCCATTTTTAATGTTACTCTCAGTGTTCTTGCCTTTTTGTCCATTTGTTGCAATTTATGAGCAAAATCTAGACCTTGGAGGAATCCAAAATGTTAATCTTGTATTGTGTGCTAAGAAAATCTCCCTATTGGGCAGATTTTGATAATAAGCCAAATTATGTCATTATATCAGTTGTCAGAGCTGCCTTAACAAAGTACCACAAACTGAGTAAGCAGCTTCCAACAACAGAAATTCATTGTCTTAAGTTCTGGAATGTGGAAGAACAAACACAATTGGCTTGTTTTTTTTAGTGAGGGAAATATTGTCTCCAGTACTCTCTCCTTGGTTTCTAGAAGGCTGTCTTCTCTGGATATCATCTTCCTTTTATGAATATCTATCTATGCCCAAATTTCCCTTTTTTATATAAGAAAAGGTATATTAGAGTAACGTCAACACTAGTAAACTCTTTTTAACTTAATTACCTCTATACAATCCCTGTCTCTAACTAAAATCACATTCTGAATTATTCATGGTAAGGGCTGCAACTGTGGTGTCCAAACCCTGGGATCCAGTCTAAGACATATTAGGCACGTGGCCACAGAGCTCTGTCTGCACCCATCACATGCCCTTATCTGTGGAAAAAATTGTCTTACATGAAATTTAGGAACTGATAACAGGAGGTGAGTAGCAAGGGATCAAGTGAAGCAGCTTCATCAGTATTTATCAGTATTTACAGCTGCCAATCCCTCCCCATTGTGTGTATCACTGGCAGATCTCTGCCTATCTAACTCTCCAATCTCTCCACACCTATACGCCCACCCAGTCTATGGAAAATTTTCATCTATGAAACTGGTCCCTGGTATCAAAAATATCACTGGGCTACTATATATCTTTTGGGGAAGAGCACAATTCAACCGTTTTACCAAACTTAATGATTTTCCTGATAACTATGTGTATTCAGATATTTTTCCCTTCTTCAAAACTTTTATGAAATATCCTGAAGCAGTTTCTTTTCGCAAATCACTTTGGGAAATCTGGTTAGATCAGTAAACATATCTATACTGCAAATTCCCATGTTTCTGAACAGACCATCATGAATGGCGATTGATATAATAGTGCACCCACTTCACAGTGACTCATAACATTCCTCGTCTCATTTTCTTTTTCATCCTGAAGTTGTACTTGTGAAATAAAGCATCAGCACTGTAATCTTCCTCAGACTCTGTCTTCCAAAAACCTACAATAAGGTATGTTTCTATCCTGCAATATCAATTTTTGTTCTTTGGCCTCCTGTACAACTGAATCTACCCACTTTCTTCTCTTCCCACTAATAGTAAACCATCAACTTTATTGGTGAAGGCTATTACCATAGCTTTCCAACAGCTTTCTATGCTTTTAACATTCTCATCTTTCAACTATTTCCTAGAATCTAGTTAGAATGGTTATAGTCAGCTTGAGATTTGATTTTGCCAGTCCCGTCTAAAACTTGTCAAAACTTTCCCATCACACTTATAACAAAGCCCAAACATCTGTAGAACTTTCTATAACAATGCCTGCTAATCCTTCTGCTGCCAGCCTTGCTTCTCTCCTTTTGTGCCATTCTTTCTCTTTATGACTTTATTCCAGCTTTATTGGTCTTTCCTAGATTGCTTTAAAATGGTATTGTGCTCTTTTTACTTCAAAACTTTTCTCTAGGAACACTCCCCTCCCCCATTCTCATACCACACCAAACTCTTATGTATTCTTCATGTATGTGTTCAAGTATAACTTCAGCTGGTTTGTCATCACTAAGAAATATTCCTATTATTTCCAATGGTTTTCTAAATAAATTGCTGAAGATTTTCCAAGCTTACAGGAGAATTGTTTTGGTGTATATATAAATCTCCATTCTTATTGTACTGTTTTTTCTTTATAATTTGAATCTAATACTGTCTTAATTATATATTAAATGTTGCTTTGGAAAAACTATCTTAATTCAGTAATGCCCCACATTCCTTTCTTTGATTTTTGCAAGGTCTAAGATAACATAGCCACATTCTGAGTTGTTCTTGCTTCTACGTAATCAAGAGATTTTCTCTTGCTATTAATAGTCAACAGAAGTGTTGTGGTACAGTGCTTTTTCTGACCTCTGAGCATTTAAATGACTTCTTGTTAAATATTTTAGAATAGAAGGAAAAAAAAAGGTTTCTAATCTTCTTTCATCAATTGGAATATTACATATATAAAATCAATTTTATGGTGATTTAAAAAACACTTTTTCATGTCAATGTGATGGCATCAAGGGACACAGTAACATTTATTATAATGCCACAAACTTTATAGTTCTTAAAAAAGTCAAATAAAGTGCATATAAAATAAGTTAATATGTTATGAAGCTGACAAAGGAGTATAGAAGCAAGAGAGTGAAAGATTTAAAACAGCTTTGGTTTGGAACAGCAATCCCTAGGTGGTCTAATTCGAGCAGAACATCGCCACAAGGCATAGGACCCCAGCATTGTTAGAAACCACGCAAGTCATCTGCCATTTTGTCAGATGGAGGAGCTTCCCCACCTCGTAGATGAAGCTCATCACAGCCTTGACAACATTGGGTTCCACATCATTAGTTTCCATTTGATTCCATAGCAACAAAATAAGAGAAAATTAATTATAGTAGATGCTGGAAACCAAATAGCAGAATTAAAATCCCAGCATTCTCATTTAATGGCCAAGAAACAAATTACACTATTATAGCAGAACAGCTTTTTTCACCTCCTGTGCTGGATTCTGTATTTTGTACAAATGTGAAGCTTATACTCTGAAATAAACAACTTTATTAAAAATGAATCCTGGAACATTACTATGGAGAGTTCAATCAGCAATTGTCTCCAGTATGTGACCAAGGAAACCACTTCTACATTTCTGGGAAAAACTACTTACCTCCCTCTGTTTGCTTAGTAATAGGAGTAACTCCTTTACTTCAAAATCATCTTGTAGATGGACTCAAGCTGGTGAGACAGACTGGCAAACATTGGCACCATCAAATGATTATGCATTCCATTCCAATTTCACTCTAAGTCTGATTAAAATGGGGAAGTGTAAACAAATCCCATTTTAAATGGAGCTGATCCAAATTGCTGGCTCAGACTAAGGTCAAAATCAGAAAAGGCTTGAAAAGAAAAGGCCATAGGTAAATATTAATAACACATCAAAAGAATCCCTTTTGGTAGAGATGAGTCCTAATTCTTTCTTCCAACATAACTATGAAACTGTAAGAGGACAACTTTTTCAAGAAAGTACTTTATATAAAGGCCCTGTTTTCATTTCCAGCCCTTCAGTCCCTAATATACTCTAGATTAAGAAAATGCATTATAAATGATTAACTTTATTAACAATTTGAAATGAAAGTATGCTAAATAGCAAATAAACTACTCAAAGTGTTTTCAGACCTGCCATATTTTCTTCTAGTTTCAGCTTTAGGAGAAAATATAACATTTTTAAAACACTCAGTCTTGAGGTCTCTCTCTGAAGAGTGGCTATGTAGTTTAACCATACCCTGATGGGGATCTAGGGCAATGGTCATGGATGCGTGTAGTGTGTCCTTCATGAGATACTTCTTTATCCTAGTGAATGGCTTAATGGCTAAATATTCAACATGTGAACAGATGCTCTTGTGACTCTTGTCTGAACTCTGTCTAATTTATTCTTACTGAGATAGTCTCTCTCTAAGAGAGCCTTGACTTGGAAGATAGTTATAGCCAGGTGTGTCAGTTAGGTGGGACACAAAGGAGGCAGCAATCTAAAACATATGCAATTACAGGAGCTTTTTTCCTTTTGTTATTTAAAAAATATTATTAATTGATAATTTACAGTTATTTATGGGGTACAAAATATAAGCAAAGTGATGCTATGAATAATTAAAACAAGCTAATTAATATATACATTTTTTGTTGTGAGCACATTTGAAATTTAGTCTTCGTAATTTTAAAATGTAGGTTATATTGTTATTAACCATGTTCATGGTGGACATTTTTCCTTTCTTTTTTTGGATTATACACCATTCTCTTGCTCTTTTTCTCTTTCTTTCTCCCTCATCTTCGCCTCTCATGCTCTCTGCTCTCTTCTCTCTCTCTTAATCATCTCTTACCCCTATTCTCTTCCTTATCTCTAATATAAAATGAATTTATATTTTTGTATCTCAAAAAATATATTCATAGCACTGTGAAATAGATCTCAAAATAAACAAACAAAAAAACTTTCATTATTCTTTTCTGAGACATTGTACATTTTGACACAATCCCCCAAACACCCATCCTCTATATCTACCATTCTACACTGTGAAGAAGCATGTTTTTTTTCATTACTTACAGATTGCAAAGAGAAGAGAACAACATGCCTTACAGGGCCAACCCGAACAGAAGCTCTTCAGGACAGCCCTATTCTCACCGTGTCACGAGAAAGGAGGAGAGACAAGGAGGGACTTGATAGCTAAAGCCTTTAGTCAGGTCCAGAATATTACCCAAGCAGGTTTCCCACAGCAAGTTCTAAATGATAAGTTAATAGCAAGCAAACAAGAGCTCTGTGGAGTCATACTATAACTGAGAGATGGTCACTGTGACCATCTGTGTAGACCCATGCAGGATATGGGGCTCAGTGAGGGAGCCAAATGGGCTGTAGATAGCTATTCCACAGGAAAGTGGTCATCAGGAGGTTGTTTTATGTATGTGTAAGGCAGCTATCTGGAGCTACCACATTGAGGACCTGAGAGGAGAGCATGGCCCAGAAACTGTGTCAAGGATGACTTTCTCATAGAAGAAAGTCCAAATGACATTCAAATTACATGCCAAGTGGAAACAAAATTATAACTACTCATTGCACATAGGAGGCAAATTGACAAAAAGATCTGCCTTTCAGATGCCATAATGTAAAACACCACATGAAAGCCTGGAAAATACTCAATCTCTATTATTTATTATTTCCTGTAATCTTTGGATTTCACTTTTTATTTCTTTTCTTTTCTTAAGTTTGTTCTATATCTTTTACCGTCCCACATGTTTGTCTATCTGGATTCACTTATATAATATAGCTTTATTGTATTGGGCTGAATGATTCTACTGTTCTGTGACTTCCTGAAGAGTTATTTATATTGAGCATCAACTATCAAGTGTTTCTTTCTCCTTCTTTACCTTCATCTACTTAATAAATTTTTTTTGTGTTTTCTTTGCTTAGTGTTGTGCATTCACAGAAAAGCATAAGGATCACTTTATGAATTTTCCTGGTTATTATGTTAATATTTACTTCGTGAATGATGCTGAGACTTATGTTTAAACTGAGCCCAGGATACAGATTTCTTAACTCACACAAGTGGATATTTAACCCAAGTATTTTCAAGTTAGTTATGAAAGTATTACTTGTTTTGGATTACCACAGTGTAGAGCAAAATACTCCCCAAATACCAAAATCAGAGAAATCATGATTACATTATCTTATGGTGTTAAGTAGAGAGCAAATAGTGTCAGGTATGAGACTGGGTGTATAAGATTTAGATCTAATGTTAAAACTATTAAGAAATAAGTATTCTAGTCATAATGTTATATGTTATATAATGAATGTTATATTCATTCATTAAACGAATTTGTCTTCACAATAACCCTGAAAAGCAAGTATAATTATTACCACATTCAAAACCAAGAAGTTTAGTAACCTGACAGTTATTAGTCATTCTTATATTACCATATCCTTAATAGACAATGATGTTATTGGCAAATTGTTTTATGGGGAAACTTTCTCATATTTCTCTAGTAAGATTTTTTTTTTTTTTGGACACAGAATCTCACTTTGTCACTCTTGGTAGCATGCTGTGGCATCATAGCTCACAGCAAACTCAAACTCTTGGGCTCAAGTGATCCTTTTGCCTCAGCCTCCCAAATAGCTGGGACTACAGGTGTCCACCACAATGCTTGGCTATTTTTAGAGACAAGATCACACTCTGGCTCAGGATGGTCTTGAAAGTGTGAGCTCAGGCAATCCACCAACCTCAGCCTCCCAAGTGCTGGGATTATAGGCTTGAGCCACCGTGACTGGAAAGAATATTTTAAACACATTTCCCTCCAAGGTAGCAATCTATGAATAATATATAACACTATAGAGTTTAAATTCAGATTTGATCCAATGCCCTTGATGTTTTATATTTAACCTGTACTTCCAAGCAAGAAAGAAAATTAAGCATAATAAACACGGATAATGGCATTTGGGAGGATTTACATACTAGATATGTTTCTTTTAATAGATTGTGATTATGCTAATAGTAGCCCCAGATTGAACCCAGATAAATTCAGATGAACTCTGACTATAGGATTCTATAAGAACAGGTAGCCACCACTGAGGTATGATTTGAGAGTTAGTAAGCATGCATTTTTTCCATTATACAAACTCCATTATACAAAGCTCCATGAAATCTAGGTTGTTGCTCTGAGAAAGAACAAAGAGAATACATCTACTCATGCTCAACAAAACTCTTTAGATCAGCTAGAAATTTAGTTTACTTGACCTAATAACTAAGGTGCTCTCTCAGCAGGAGGTATTGAAAAGATTTGAAGTCTATAAGTAGAAATTTAGTCCTTGATTTTAAATAATATATACTACTGTACTTCTAAAATGGAAAGAATAGTGGAGATGGTATCACGAAACACTGCTCCGTATGAGTGGTAAATGAAGTGTTATCCATAGAAGCACACTATGGGAAGAGGATCTAAAAGAAAAGAGATCTTCTTCATTGGGAAGAGGATCTAGAAGAAAGAGATTCCAAGAGAAAGGCCTTTTAGGCAAAACACCACAGAACGTGTGATTTCATTCATATGAGGTAAAAAAGAAAAGGAAACTGGAAGGGGAGGTTCTATAAATGAGGGATTCTATTTCAAAATCTTAACAGTGTTAACCTAATCAACATTTTTGAATGTTTTTAAAAGAACAGAAATAAAACATTTTCTGATATAAGCATATGTCTCATATTTACACTCAACTTTAATAGTGGTTTGCTAATTATTTTTAGTTTTTTGATTTACAGATGAAGAAACTGAAAGGTATCTGTTCAAGTCCTTTGTCCAATTTTTAACCAGGCTATGTGTTTCATATCTTTAAGAAAGTTAGCCCTTTTCCCCAGTGGACATTCCTGTTTGGTTTATTGAAGATTAGGTGATTGTAAGTTGTTGGTTTCATTTCCTGGTTTTCTATTTGATT
>CAUYQV010139966.1:0-15694 GCA_963574575.1 Galagoides demidoff | reverse complement strand
TAGTATCTTTCATGGTCTTTGAAACATTAACAGTTACTAATACAATACTAATATGTAACAGCAGTCTACATATTTGCTTAAGCAATTTTTTCTTGACAAAAAACAGCTAAGCAATTTTCAAAGTGGTAATAAGAGAAGCATTTAGTCAATTATTTGAGAATATTCTATACACCAAACTAAAGGGGAAGGAGTCTATTTATGAAACAGATGACTCATAGATAAAAAACCAGAAATTGCAGGCTATCATCAGAAGAAAAAACCTCGGGGCCATACAATGAGCCATCCTCAAGAAAATATAAAAATTTCCTTCAAGAAATTAGCATTGATATGATTAACTCTACCAAAAAGGAAATGACTTTGTTAACTTCCCCCTTTACCTGTTACAACTGTGTTTTGGACAGCAATGGAGTAGGTAAGAGAAGGCTCAAAGTGTTGATTATTCATATAAATATTAAAATCTGAAGAACATCTTATAGAGAACAATATTAATCACCAGATTTAAAAATCAGAAAACATGCCTGCCAGTTATAAGCCAAAAGGGAATTTTTTTTTCTAAATAACCAGGTGAAAAAATATTTGCCTACTTTATCCTTCAGTCTTCCTCTCTATCCATCCCTCCCTCCCTCCCTCCCAATATACATCTCACAAGAATACGGCAAGGATATTTCTGTCATCATAATGGACAAAGATGGGCTGCCAAACATCCTTTAAAACTAAGATGAGGCCCATTCCATGAAAATCTGTCTGTGCATTTGCACATGCCTAATACTTTTAAATACAGCTCTTAAAAATTACATGCCAAAAACCAAAACTAGAAAACCACCACCTCACCAACATTTACAGACATTTTATAGTCAAAATGATATGAGCCTTTATCAATCTGTTTCCTTTAACATACCAATTCAGGGAGAAGTTTTTTTTTTCTTGTTAAATAAAAGCAATACAATACAATACCATAAAAATACACACAGAAAGAACTCATCTAACACTGAATCGGCATTTTAAAAAATCAGCACTTTCTCCACCCACAACTCCACAGTGAATCCAATCCTAAATAATGGGGTTTCATACTTTTCACTATGAATGGAGCCGGGGATGGCAACATGCAGGGGAGCTGGAGAGAAGACCCCCCTCCCCCAGCAGGCCTGGCCACCCCGGGCTGCCACAGTCCTGGAGGGCAGCTTTGTGGACATGCACACAGGGAATGACAGGCCAGGGAAGCAAACGACACCACCAGAGCACGAAACAAATGAAGAACCAGTCACAAGGACGAGGGCATGAGGGCAGCACAGACAATACTAACCAGAAGCAGGGCAGCTGTGCTGTGGAAGGCAGGGAGCAGGAGGCCCTCCCCTAGGAGGGAAACATATTGCAATAGCCCCAACCGCAGGCTTTGGTCCTCAGCTCGGTATCCAGCAGCAATGAAGTCTCCTGGCTGCTGCCTCCGTTGCAAGGCTGCGAGGTGGCCCCCACTCGCCTTGTGACTGAGCCGGCGACAGTGCCTAACACACAGAACAATGGCCTCCGTCCTACACAGGCATCCTTCTTACTAATCACAACACGGGCTCCCGTTTGCAAAACAGATTTTTAATGCCAGTCCCAATGCCAGGTGGAGGACACAATGCAGCTATGATTCCTTACACAAAACGACCTGGCCATGGATCTGAGATGTCTGAATGGCAAGACGAGGGTTAGAATTTTTTTAAAGCAATCATGCTGTCCAGAAACTGTTTCACAACGTGTTAAACTATCTAACTGCCCCCCCCAAAGGAAAGTGAGGGGGAAAAAAATCCCAATAATCCATAAATACTACTAAAGCCCAGAATAAAGCTATGTTTTTTATAGAAAACATACATCTGCAGTCAAGTTCCCAAATATGGGGTAAATATCTGCATGTATTTTACATAGGTACACAAACACATGGAGACAGACAAGTTAAACTATAATTATGGGCACAAATCTTTACTGAAACATGTACATGAAACATGAAAAATAAAATATATATACACACATATAGCTTTGCTGTTAATATAATTCATGTTTACATGTAGCTAACCCAGCATTTCCCTTCCATTAGTAATAACTGCTTCAAGTTAAATTATTTCTTTTGTGCCTACTGATTGCACAAACCACTCCATTTCATTAATGTATTTTAAATTACTTTAACACACTGACTCCTGCACTAGAAAAAAAAAAATGTTCTTCCTTAGGGCCATGGTATTTTATTAGGTCAAGACGGGTCAAGAGATGTGTGAGTTATATATGCTTCACAAGGCCCTGGGATTGAAACTAGCAGAAAGAAACTTAAATACAACTCATGTGGCAGCTGATGTGTTAAGTTTCTTTCTGAAAATAACAAGCCAAACTAGAACAAATCCTTGTTCTGCTGTATGCTTTGCAGGAAAAAAAATAACTACTTGTCACAAGACTTACTTTGAGAATACTGTTTCTATAATCATTTAACTAAAAACCAGAATTGATCTCTTGAGGTAAGATTGAAAAGGTTTGGTGTATGTATGAGGACCTTATAGATTTAATACTGAAGGATGCCTAAAATAAAATATTGCCATCTTAACCTTAAAATGTAAACTTCTAGAAAGCCAAATACTGTCTTGTGCTGATGATGGGGTACGTTTCGAGAAATGTGTCATTAGGCCATTCTGTCATCACGGGAACATCTTACAATGTACTTACACAAACCTAGATGACACAGCCTACTACGTACATTTGGTTTATTGATCCTAGGATACAAACCTGTACGGCAGTGTTACTGTCCTGAATGCTGTAGGCCATTGTAACACGATGGTATTTGTGTATTTGAATGTGTCTCAACACAGAAAAGGTAAAGAACAGCATAAAAGATAAAAATGGTACACCAGTATAGGACAGCTCCCTTATACTCTTACAGGCCCACCATTATAGATGTGGCGTAATGCAGGCCATGACTGTACATTCTTGGATTACAGGACAATTTAAATGGAATTTAATTAAGGATGGACACCTACCTTTTTAATGGTCTTTGTCTGCACCAAAGCGAGTTCTCTATTCTCATCTGCTACGTACAACGAAAGTTTCACATACGGATCACTGCAAGAAAACATTTTAGATTTAACAGGACTATACTTTTAATTTAGAACAAAGTAGTTGAACCTAAATGAAAATGCATGTTATCAGTTAAAGTCCCAGCTTATATTATTTCCACAAAATAAGCAATAACATTTTTAACATGCCTACTAAATCATTATACTCTGGGAAAAGATTCTATCAACCAGAACCAATCATTTTTTAATCTGCTTTGGAATAAACAAGAAAATGAAACCCACATTCTACCTTTAAAGTTAATTTTCCCTGCAATTCAAAATAATTAATTTGCCATAATTTTTGTTTTTAAACACAGCTACTAAAAGATCACAATAAATACTAAAAGGTATATAGAATTTGTTCAGACTAGGAAAATCTAGCTAGAAAATTTAGCTTATATCTTATTCATATTCTTATTTCCAGTGTGTAGGGAATTAGTGGAGGTAAGACAGCTTTTAACAACAGCTATAGGTTAAAAAAACCAAAAATCAAAAAAACAACTAAAAGCTAGAAGGTCAAGAAAGATTTACTTGAAGTTATAAATTTGAGTAAAGTCTAAATTCAAGTTTCCTGACTACAAGTCCCAGAATTTCTTGCATACATCACACTATTTGCAATAATTATTTTATTGGGAATCTGAAAACTTTTAGCAAGATGTGTATCAAAAATATTACTTGGGTGGCACCTGTGGCTCAATAAGTAGGGCGCCAGCCCAATATACCGGGTGTGGTGGGTTCAAGCCCGGCCCTGGCCAAAAACTGCAAAAAAAAAAAAAATTGCTTAATGCTGAGAAAGTAGCATTGCTAACCAGGAGTAGCTCAAATCTAGTCAAACTATTACTTTGTAAGGATTTGAGCCAGAAGAATTCCTTCTTTTTTATACATGCAATCCTGAAAACCATATAAAGGGCTCTCATGTATTCAATCCTCCAATTCCCCCTTATCTAGTTATCAACAGCCAATTATTTCTATCAATCCATCATGTTAACTTTATGCAGTTTGAGAATTATCCTTCATTAGCTATACCATGACTATTAACTCTTATTTGGCAACTTCCAAGATATTTCCAAACATTGCAGTGAGTATCTTAAAATGCTGGGACCATATTAATTTCTATTTGATATCTCAAAAAATATGCCATGAAATCCTTTAAGAGAAAACTATGATACAATTAAAAGTGTGGTAGTAATAGGACTATAGTCAATATCCCCCCCCCCAAAAAAAGGTCAGTGAAATATACTATTAGTGTATGATACGGTATTTGTTACCCACAAATTGCATCTTAATAGAGGCTTCACCACATACCAAAGAAAGCAACAGAATTTGTTCTGTTATATCCCACAATGGGTAAATATTTTTAATATTCTAGTTCAGAAGAAGATATGAGTCAATCTTTCCCTCTTATCCATAAGCTATAAATCTTTATTTGGTTAAAGAATAAATATCTAGCCAGATGCACCCACTATTCCTTCCATGGACACCCTCAGGCTCAGAAAGGTGAAGCCAGAGCTAACACCCAGCCTGAGCTTCCTAAATGGGAGTTCATGGGCCAGGGAGATGAATCAGGTGAAACCAGGTGAGTGATGCTCAGACGTCAGCATATCTGTATCACCTGGGGGTGAGGGGCGTGGTTAAAACACAGATTTGCTGGACCCCACGCCAGAAGCTGAATCTGGTCGGGGTGGAGACCTAGAAATCTGCATTACTGACAAGCTCCCAGTGATGCTGAGACCCCTGATCGGGAACCACACTCAGAGAACCACTGTTCTCGATGGTACTGGAAAGCAGTCTCTTTTAGAGACTAAATAAATTAAAATTTCTGTTTTCAGCCACCAAAGCTATCATTTTAAAAAATAAAAACAAAAGGCTCAGGCCAGTAGCTCAGTGAGTAGGGTGCTGGCCACGTATACGGAGGCTGACGGGTTCAAATTCAGCCCAGCCTTGCTAAACAATGACAACTACAGCAAAAAAATAGCCAGGCATTGTGGTGGGTGCCTGTAGTCCCAGCTACTCAGGAGGCTGAGGCAAGAGAAACGCTTAAGCCCAAGAGGTTGCTGTAAGCTGTGACACCATAGTACTCCACCAGGGGCGACATAGTGAGACTGTCTCAAAAAAATAAACAAAAAACCCCTCAAGGCCTCCTCATCAATGTGACCTCAAGAACAGGCTCCCAGCATGCTGTGAAGGTACACGCACACGCACAGTCCCAGGTTATGAGAAACACCAGAAACTCCGCTCCCAGCTCTTGTTTTTATGTCCCTTGGCTACTGTGATTACTGGCTTGATTATGTAACCACAATAAAGAGCTAAGCATTCACTTTAATAGAACACCCACGTTCTTCCAATGGTCGTCTCTGCCCCTTGAATAGCTCACAGTAAGGGACACAGGCAGTTGTGTGTGGTACAATGTGTCTTCCAGCTGTGTGACTAGGAAGTCATGTCAGAGCACCTAACGTGTTCAGTGTGCATCCAGTACAGGTGGGTACAAACCTATACTCAAGCCTATGGAAGGCTGACCAAGAGACCTCCTGGAAGAGAAGTCAGTCAAAGGCCAAGGTTAAAGGACAGTAGGGTATAAGCTTTATGGAGGGGAAACAGTTGCCCAAATTGCGCTCAGGTTCCCAGTCTCTTTCTGCTGGTGCTTAATTACTCTTAACTTCAGCGTGCTCGTGAATAAAATGGGAATGACAATTCCTAACTCAGAGGGTCACGGGCAAGGTTCAGAGAACATTATCTACTAATAGGAGTCCCCAGCACAGTGCCAAACACACGGTGCCAGTGCCCCCAACAACAGCCAGGACAGTTCCTCTTCTCTCCCCCCCTCTCAGAAGACACCTGAGGCTCTCTGTTGCTCCTGTTGACGCCCTGCTTCTGCTATGATTACAGACTTGACACTGATTCCTCCCAGTACACACTGGGCGCTGGCCAACTACTGCATGCTAAGTATTCCTTTATTATTCACACAGTGTGGAATCCCCCAGGGATCTCGGTAGAGTGATCAAACTGGGACTCTTATTCACAACAGATCCCCAAAACTCCCTGTTGGCACCTTCCTCTTCCAGGGGCTGTTCGGTAGGACTCAGGGTTAGCACTGACAATGTGCCTCTCTAAGAAGCTCACCACTCTGCAGATCAGACAGGAAATTACTCTGCAAAGCTTTGGTTTTCTCTACTTAGTAAAGCTGCTAAGGACATTCATCCCCTCAGATTGGGATCCGAACAGCCTCCTATTTACTGAGTGCCTACTATATGCCAGGCAAGGAAACAGCCACAGAAAAAAGAGACACTTGACTGTCCTGGCCCATGTGAATGGAGCGGAGAAATAAAACACGAGAGTGGCAGCTGTCCCTGACCTCTTGCACGCCAGAGTCACCTGAAATCTGGGGGCCTGGCCCCACCCGAGACCTGCTAGATCAGAATCTTTGAGTTAGGATCTGGGAATCTGTATTCACTGAATGTCCCAGGTAACTGCTGTGCACTGGCCCATCTGGACAGTCCAGCCAGAAAGTCTTCTGAAGCCACACATGAGGCTGGGATGCAAGAGCCATGAACAAGGTGAGGATTTTCCTGGCAGCCAGATCACAGGTGAAGGTCCAGGGATAGATGGGGGCTGGGAGTTTGAGCATTAAAAACATTGAGCACAGCTGCATAGTTGCAGTGTAGGACTCAGGAAGCAACAGCAGCCAGTCATTCCTGCCGTGCTCAAAACCTGCACCCACTGTTTGCAACTCAACTTTGGGAAACTCACATAGCCTCTCTGGGACTCAGTTTCACTGACTATGTAATGGGGATAACATCAGTACTTCCCTTACAAGGCGACTATTGGGAAGATTAAAGTTACAATAGTGCTTGGTATATAGTAAGCAGGGGAATGTTTTGCCATCACCAGCACCAGACAGAAGATTATGATCAGATTCATTACAGGAGATAAAACGGCAGACACTTAGACCAGCTGGAAGACTTCTGCACCAAGGAACAAGAGAGGTCTAAACAGACAGGTGGTGAGGATCAAAGCTAAAGAATTAAACTCTCATCCAAAGATGGACTTAAAAGAACAGGGTGGCCAACTCTGCCCTGTAGTTCAGCCTTCATGGATACACTGAACAAGGAAAACAAGGAAGGACAGTCAGTCCTGACTCGTCACTGGCAGGGGAACGCTCTCCTTCTGACACACTGGGTGGTCTCTGGACTTCTAAACCTTTTACACATTTTTATCAGAATGGTTTTCACTGATATCCACATGTGTGAAGGGGGCAGGGCGATGAGGAGGAAGCAGGACAGGAGCTGCCTCTGATGGACAACATGTCAAGGCAGATGACATTCAGACTGCAGTCAGGTTACAATGACACTGTCCTGTCTACCAGCTAGAAAGGTGGTGACACCAAGACACTGGTGTCAGAAGAACAATGAGAAAGGTCTTCATTTTTCAACCACGCCCCCGAGGGAGCATCCTGACCATCCCTGAAGTAGGCAGTAATTCTTCCCCAGGGTAGCCTGTAAAAGGATCGTGACTCTGCTCTCTATTAGCAAAGAGCGGAAGGCTATTGAACACAGCAGACTGCGCAGCACCACAGATCAAATTTATCTCGACTACCTGACACCTCTTTAGCTAACCCAGAGAAAGTTTCATTACAAAACCCATTTTGTTAAATGACAACTTGTTCTGTTGATGGGTTCCTCATTCTTTCCACTCCGACAATTACTGTCTTCTTTCCTCAATAAAGAAATAATACACAGAAAAACATCTATGACACGAGAAGGAAAAAATGCCCAGAAAGTGTGAGCGAAGAAATAAAACATCATGAATACACACAATAATATTGAAAACTGAAGTTTCTTGTTTTATTGTTGCAGGTTAATTGAGGGTACAACGAATTAGGTTACTTTGTTTGCATCTGTTACCTAAAGGCCATCTTACAATTGTGTCCTGCCCCCAACAGGTGTGCCACACACCCTAGCATTGTGCCCATTAAGTTGGAGCACACCTATCCCCAACACTCCTCCCCGCTCCTCGCTCCCTTGTTCTCTCACCCCCCACCTTGAACTGATTTGAGCTTTTCTCTTATATGGGTATATATTAGATCATCTATTGGCTTCATATTAGAATTGAGTACATTGGATTCTTTTTTTTTTTTTTTGAGACAGAGCCTCAAGCTGTCCCCCTGGGTAGAGTGCTATGGCTTCACTGCTCACAGCAACCTCCAACTCCTGGGCTCAAGTGAGTCTCCTGCCTCCGCCTCCTAAGTAGCTGGGACCACAGGCGCCCACCACAACGCCTGGCTATTTTTTGGTTGCAGCCATTATTGTTTGGCGGGTCCGGGCTGGATTCGAACCCGCCACCTTAGGTATATGTGGCTGGCGCCTTAGCCGCTTGAGCCACAGGCCCCGAGCCGGTACACTGGATTCTTGCTTCTCCATTCTTATGATACTTTACTAAGAAGAATACATTCCACCTCTATCCAGGTTAATACAAAAGATGTAAAGTCTCTATCTTTGTAACGGCTGAACAGTAGTCCATGGTATACATATACCACAATCTATTAATCCATTCCTGGGTTGGTGGGCATTTGGGCTGTTTCCACATTTTGGCGATCATAAATTGGGCTGCATAGTCTAGTGCAAATGTCCTTATGATAAAATGATTTTTTTTCCTCTGGGTAGATGCCTAGTAGTGGCATTGCAGGGTCAAATGGGAAATATAATTTTAATTCAAAACCGAAGATTTTAATCTAAAAAACTGTCAAAGTTTGAAAAAAGTTAACACTTTCTAGAGAGAGAGATTTTAATACTCTACTACTGGAAAAACAAAGTAGTACGTGTTTTCTAGAAAGCCAACACAGCAGAAGTATCCAAAGCATTCCAAGAGGGGATGCCCTGCGGTTCATCCAATTTATTTTTAAGGATCAATCCCAAAGAAATCAGAGATGCAGGTAAATATTTATCTGCAAAAGATACTCATCATAGCATCATATATTATAAGAAAACATTAGAGGCAACCTTCTAGCCCAGTAGAGAAGTTATTAAATTATGGTATAATCACATGATAGAATATTATAAACCATTAAAAATCATATTTTTAATAGTTTAAAATGAGAGAAATTAATCATGGTATAATATTAAGGAATATGCAGGATCCAAAAATATGACTAACTCAAAAACATGAAAGTAATTGAGAAAAACATAGCTAAATAGTTAATAATCATCCTTTCTATATAATAAATGTATGAATTATGTCTATTTTCTCATTTATGGTTTTTATTTTTTTCTACATTTTCTACCGAGGGTAAGTACTACTTCTCTGAGTACAAAAAAGTTATGAAAATACCAATCATAGTTACACACACACTTCAACTACAATCTACTCTTCAATGAGGCACTGAACCCTGTAATTTCACGGCCAGCCTACACCTCAATAACAAACCCAAATAGGCTTCAAATATTTCCTCTACCCAGAAAATCGCCTTAAATAGATGACTACTAAAGATTTTTGAAAGAATATGTACATGTATTCCAGTCCTCAAGAGACATACATCACTTGTCACCAATACTGACAAGGCACTTGATCTTAAATACATTACGATTTTTCAAACACAAGAGGGCAATGAGTTAGATTACAGATTATAGTCAAATGCATTCTTATGTTGGACCTAAGCAAGCTAAAAAAAACAAAAGGGCATTGAAACTTTACGTCTTAGGCATATTGTGTGAAGCTGCTAAAAAATACACATTTGGCTACTACAGATTTTGTTGTTTGGAACAACTAGTGTATCTGCATTTTAACACCTCCTTGGTCAAGTCAGAATCTCTAACTGAGACTCACTTCCTCCTTGCACCCTGCCCTTGTCATCCACACCCAGTCCCTTGGGTGTCCCAACCTTGGGTCTTAGATACCCTGGGAGGCAGGGGGCAACTACATGATCATAGGTAGTGCTTCATAATAACAGTTAAGCTAAAAGAGTTTCTTAGAAAAACATCTGCTCAAGACCAATATTCTCTTACCTTTTGGTAGTATAAATATTCAATGGAAGTCACTAGAAGGAAAAGTTACATGTATAAATCACTGCAGAACCACAAAATAAAGTCCATGACGTGCCTTTATCACCAGCATCTTCTATTTATATTATGTTATTCCCCCATTAGCAACTACCAGAGGTTAAGAAAATTTCTTTGTTTTATGACATAAATACTTTACTAGAGCCAAGAGACATAGCAACTTTAAGGCCATAAGGAAGAGGGGAAACAGAAACTGTTCCCCTTTGGAAACAATTTTGCGATTGATTTAATTGCACAGTCGCGGAGCACCCACCAAGCATTGAGGGGGAATAAAGGTCAACAGACGTAGGCCCTGCCCACCAAGAGGCTGTCCACCCTCCTTCAGAAAAAACAAAGTTAGATGAGAGTGTTTACAGCACACATTTGGCCTTTATGAAAGAAAAGATATATATATTCAGAACTCAAAGAAGTTTCTACATGGTGATTATCAGAAATGTAGGAAAAACTTTATGAACAATAGTGGTAACTTCCAGTATCATTTATTAAGCACCTTCTGGGTACATAGCACTATGGTTGGTGCCACATATAGATGCCGTCTTTAATCCTTACAACAACCCTGGCAAGAAGGATTTTGGTGTCCCCATTTCATAGTTGTTGAGAAAAATTCCAAGATAAGATCTGTTCCTTCGTGAGCCCTGTGAGATTCTAAGTTACCAGACCAGCTCATCCACTTTCCTCATGGTTTAAGAAAAAGAAAAGGCAACTCATTCCAACTAGAACTTCTCAAAACAAAAATTCAAAGATACATTCTAACTGTTTAATTACTTTATTCTCTTTATAAACTGGTCTTTTCCACCCTCAACTTTAATAACCTCCAGAGAAACAGAAATGCACTGAGATCAAGTATGGGAACAGACTTCCAATCTCATTGTTCCCTCACAACCCCGAAAGTCAATTCCACGGCTAATCTCACCCATGTCCTTATGATCAAAAAGAAAATAATGCTGGTCACACACAGGAACTTTGAACTTGATGCCAAAGTGGAGACAACACTGAGTTGGGCTGTGTCTAACTGGAAAAGGGAGCAAGTTCTAAAGTGAAGAACTCATCAGGGAATTCTGCCTTTATTAACTAAAAAGGAAGGAAAAAAAAACCTTTTAATTAATTCTAGAAGAGCCATCAGTTCCCAGAACGTGGCCTGCACTTTACTTCTACTATTACTCCTGGGATACCGAGACTAAAGATGCGTACATGCAGGAACACAGTATGCCTTCAGCACCACAGGGAGGGACCTGTGTGTACCTGGGGCTCGTGACAAAGGTCCGGGTGAGAGAAACACGGTCAAGGCAGTGCAGAACACACACAGCCTGTTACCAGTGTGTTACCAGTGCTAAGCCACCCAGAGGGTGGTGTGGTGGAGGGGTGTGCTCACAGGGTCCGTTTACCCAGTGGATGGGGGAACAGCAGAGTTCACTGACACACCATTATGTTCAATTGTAAACATTTCCTAAGTACTTAAGTGTCAGCCTCTCCACCTGAGTGTTTACTAAGAGCCAAGCACTGTCCTAAGCCCTTTCTGTATAAAACTTCAACATACCTAGGAACATTTTAGACTTCTCAGGAATGGGAGTTGACCATGGCGCCAGAGGTACTTCAGGAACTTACTGGACACCCCGTTCAGTTCTCACTGCGAGCCCCACCCTTCTTTCACAGGCGAGATTCCCCAGGGGAAGGACTCCTCCCTCACCCAGGACTTTCAGGAGACGCAGCAGCGTCTAATGTGGGAACGGGAGGTGACGCCCATTCAGGGACGCAACTGCTGCTTACATGCATTCCCAGGGGCACCAGGCAAGCCATGAGGCAAAGGTCTTGAACTTGGCAGTGGCCTGAACAGCTTGTCTTGAACCATTCCCTGTCTTACGGAATAGGAAACTGTTTCCCAGAAAGTTATGTTGAAGTCTCAACCCCTACTACTTCAGAACGTGACCTGATTTGGCAAGAGGGGTAATCACGTTAAAATGAGGTCACTAGGTTGAGCCCTAATACAATATGACTGGTGATCTTATGAAAAAGGGCAATTTGGACACATACACAGACTATTAACACCTGCAAACAAACCACTGGACACTTGACTTTCCTGTTATTCTGAGTACTACATCAGACCCCACAAGACTTCTTAAAATGGAATTTCAAAATGGAAGGGGAAACAACTGTGCTTCACAGAAAGAAAAAAACTATGATCAGCAAAAAGAGGGCTACACCGTGAGAATGCCCCTAGCTTCAGGGTGCCAGGGGACGTCCATTTTCCCCAGTTACGCAGATAAATATATAGCAGGTACCCACATTTGGAACTCCTAAGCTCATGTATTGTCAAGAAGAAAGGAAGTTTATAAAAGAAATAAAGCATTAAAAATCTCAGGTGGCCAGCCCAGTAGCACAAACATCAGGGCTCGCAAAGCTGGACACCTGCTGGAGGTTTTTCCTACGTCTGTCTCATCCACAAAGAATGTGCATTTGAATCTTGGTAGTCCTGGCATGCTTAAATCTGACAGAAACCTGAGGGCCTTCTGAATTTTAAAAATCCTCTCTTACGTTAGTGTGTTAGCTGAGACTGGATATTGACAGACTTCTAACGAAAACCTAGGCTGGGCTCTGTTACCAGGAGTACGGTTCTGCTCCTCTGCGTACCACCCCTGCCTCAGAAGGGTGTATGCTTGAGCACTGAGCGTTTATGCCACTAGATAACTTTGTTTTATAGATATGTGCTTCTCCCTGTCCCTGTGACCCCGAAGAAAAATGTGTTAAATAATCATGGGGTGAAGGTTCTATGGTGCTGTGTACCAGGAAGAGATGCTGCCTGCCTGGCGCCTGGGAGCTATCAGGAGAATTTACATTGAACAAAACGTACCTTTCCCCTAATTAACTGTCAGACTCCTATTTAACCCTCAAAACACAGCTTCTTGAACTTTTGCCTCATGCTTTAGAATTTCTATTAGGCTGTGAGTGGGGAATCCAATTTAAACCAACTTGTCAATAATAGCCACATCTGTTTGGTTGTCCAAACAGATCCATCTGGTACCTACAAAGTTGCCAGCCCACTCAGCCCTGGTGTCTACTCACTCACTGGTTATTCTTCACACGTTCACTTCTTACCCTATAAAAATCCTTGATTCTCCTGGGCGCCAGGCAGCCAGCATCTCCTCCTCCTCATCTTCCCGGGACACAGCACCATATACATCCAGACTCCTCATTCTCTGAATGCCTAGCCTATTTAGACCTCTCCATTCCCCATTGAAGCTCGTGCCTTTCTGTATTGTTTGTTTCTTTTAAAGTGCGTAAATCTTGGCTCTCCTGAAGAACTAGCTGGAAGTCACTGAAGGCCACTGTGTCTTAAGTATGTATTTTCCCTAAAACTTTCTTCAATAAATATGGCTTGGCTGTTGCCTTCTTAGAAACACTATAACAGGTTAGTAGAATACATAACCCTTCTTCCCAGGGTTATGTATTCGGAAACATTGTCTTTTCTCAGTTGCCAAAACAGAGTTCTCCACACCTTTTAGCTCATGCCTGATAACGAGTAACCAGATACAGAATTTGTTTTCCATGTAAATCTCATTTTCCTGAATTTGCTTCATTTCTTTCACTTTTCTGCAATGTGGGAACCACAGGGTCATTTCCCAGAGTGTCCCAAATTGTAAGCTCAAATATGCTCAAAGAAACAACAAAATGGCAAAAAAAAGTTTCACCTCATTTCAGTAGTATTGATACCAAAAACTAAAATCATGAGCCACTGATAACTAAAAGCATACTCTTTAAAAACTAACTTACGGAGTTGGTATACTCACGTGTGGACAAACTCAAATATTCAAATCTAATGAACATAAGAAACCTTAATTGGGGAGGAAAAAAAAAGTAACTTCCAGAAATCCTGATTAGACTGTTGATAATTTACTTATAAATCAAAAAAAGTTCACATTATAAAATGGACCCTTAGCTCCTCATGTACTGTTATAAATGTTTATTCCAGTTGCTTCAGTTCTTGGGGTCATTTTTCATGTGCGTCACCAATTTTTTTCCTAATCCTGAAAAGGCTACCTTTAAATAACGATGTATAAACTTCAGTCCAGATTGAGTCTTCACACACTAAACAAACTCTCAAACAGGCAAATGACTGAGAAAACATTTGTTGGAATTAACTTCTGATTTTTGTGCTGCTGACGTGGTGTGAGAGACTATTAAAGAGCAATGACAATTATGTCAACCATGTGACACTGCGGATGCAGCCAACATCCCCACAGACACGCACTCTCTCCCCACTGGGTCAGGAGGGAGCAGACGCGTGCTAGATACTACAGGCATTGTGGGTATGCACGCAGATACCACGGTGGTGAGCATGCATGTGGACACTATGGGCAGTGTGAGCATGCAGGCAGATACCACGGGTGGTGAGTGTGCACGGAGACACTATGGGCAGTGTGAGCGTGCAGGCAGATACATGGGTGGTGAGCATGCATGGAGACACTATGGGCAGTGTGAGCATGCAGGCAGATACCACGGGGGGTGAGTGTGCACGTGGACACTATGGGCAGTGTGAGCATGCAGGCAGATACACAGGTGGTGAGCGTGCACAGAGATACTATGGGCAGTGTGAGCGTGCAGGCAGATACATGGGTGGTGAGCATGCATGGAGATACTATGGGCAGTGTGGGTATGCATGCAGATACCACGGTGGAGAGAGTGCACGTGGACGGTATGGGCAGTGTGAGCATGTGGGCACCATGGGTGGTGAGCGTGCACAGAGACATTACGGGCAGTGTGAGCATACACACGGGTACTATGGGCAGTGCAAGTGTGCAGGGCAGATACCACAGGTGGTGAGTGTGCACGGAGACACTATGGGCAGTGTGAGCATGCAGGGCAGATACCACAGGTGGTGAGTGTGCACAGGGACACTATGGGCAGTGTGAGCATGCAGGCAGATACATGGTAGTGAGCATGCATAGAAATACTATGGGCAATGTGAGCATGCAGGCAGATACCACGGGTGGTGAGTGTGCACAGAGACACTATGGGCAGTGTGAGCATGCAGGGCAGATACCACAGGTGGTGAGTGTGCACAGAGACACTATGGGCAGTGTGAGCATGCACACAGGTACTATGGGCAGTGTGAGCGTGCAGGGCAGATACCACAGGTGGTGAGTGTGCACAGAGACACTATGGGCAGTGTGAGCATGCACACAGGTACTATGGGCAGTGTGAGTGTGCAGGGCAGATACCACAGGTGGTGAGTGTGCACGGAGACACTATGGGCAGTGTGAGCATGCAGGCAGATACCACAGGTGGTGAGTGTGCACGGAGACACTATGGGCAGTGTGAGCATGCAGGCAAATACCACGGGTGGTGAGTGTGCACAGAGACACTATGGGCAGTGTGACCATGCACACGGGTACTATGGTCAGTGCAAGCGTGCAGGGCAGATACCACAGGTGGTGAGTGTGCAGAGACACTACGGGCAGTGTGAGCATGCAGGGCAGATACCACAGGTGGTGAGTGTGCACGGAGACACTATGGGCAGTGTGAGCATGCAGGCAGATACCACAGGTGGTGAGTGTGCACGGAGAC